>MJUU01053209.1:639-16701 GCA_002080025.1 Modiolus philippinarum | reverse complement strand
GGAAACCTAAGAACTACTGTAGACATCATTAAACTTCTGCTGTTAAGATTTCAAATTGACTATACAAACTGCTTGCTCATTGTCCTTCTTGGGACAAATAATTAAAATACCCTTCACAGACTTCTTACTTAATAAGTTCTATATTTATTATTTCAATTTAAATTCTGGGTATGGGGATTAAATATTATACTTCAAACAGTCATCAAAATATTATACTTGAAACAATGATCAAACTATTCAGGAATGGTATGAGCTTCATTCAGTTTGGGTTGTAACAGGCCTAAAATATAGATATGTGCCGAATGAGTAATTACTTAGATTTTAAAACTGAATACGCTCCCCTATGATTACTTGCCCAGACGTAGGATAATATTCGTGTGGAATTAATCTGTACATTGTCTGCTTAATTCTAGCAAGGTATTTTTTTATGTGCTAGCGAAAATGATTTTCTAGGACAGATTAAGTACTTGTATAGAGAAAAGCAGACATAGCATCATTTTACTGCGCATCAAATGGCAGATACATATCAAATGATTTATAATTTGGTGAGTATATGTAACTTATACAAAGTAAAATGTACGTATTTATTTTCCTCATTGAGTATATTAGTTGATTTAGGTTGTGACCTTGGCCCTCTGGATAAATGCATAAGAGGGGTTAATACCTGTTGTATATTGCACACAATTTAATGGTATGAGTTGGCATTAAGAACCCCATTTTTTATAAGTTTTTGAAATTTTATTATTTTTGATAAATTAATTTCTATTCTAATTTAATTTAGATTTGCAATTACATCGGAAATTTATTTTACAAATTAAATCAAATTGTTCTTTTATTTGTCATCATACAAATTAGACTGTATCAGACCATTTTAGACAGTTGAGAATATGTCGAGACATATTCAGACACTGTTCAGACTGTCAAGAATATGTCAAGACATATTCAGACATTGTTTAGATTGTCAAGAATATGTCGAGACATATTCAGACTCTGTTCAGACTGTCGAGAATAAATCCAGACATATTCAGAACATCAAAAATAAGTTGAGACTATTTGAGACATTGTTCATACAGTTAAGAATGTGTCGCGACAAATTCATTCTCAGTTCAGACTGTCGAGAATATGTCAAGACACAATCAGACCTATTTCATACTTTCGAAAGATGCGTCAAGACAATTAAGAATTGTGTCGAGAATTTTAAGAAATAATTAAGAAAAATTCAGACAAAGTCGAGAATTTTTAAATATATTCCAGACAATAAAGAATGTCGAGTAATTTTTCAGACAAAATCAGACAAAAATTGGTAAATTCAGACAGTTTGACTTTTGTAGTGACAATAGAAGAAGAAGAAGAAGTAAAGTCTCTATAAATACATGCTAAAACATAGCAATGGAACAACGCTTTTGCTGTTGTTGTCCATTTTGAATGTGTACCCATTTGAATTCCAATTACCTGTAAATGTAAATTCAAATGAATTACATTTAAATTTGATGAGCCCTTTGGATAACTCCTCTCTATTCAACCATCTTGTTTTCATGCAAGATTTTTATGACAAAGTTTTAAAAAGCATTATCCGTGGTACGGACCTACCATATTTTTGCGAAAGGACCATCTGAGGACAATTGTGACTAAGTCTGGTTGTAATTGGACTTGCAGTTTCTTAGGATAAGGTCTTTTAATCTGTTTTCCATTTGGGACAATGATGAACTTTTAACTCCCGCTGAATGGGGTACCGACCTGACAGATGACCATCAAATTGATTGATTGATTAGTTAGAGTTTAACGTCCAATGAGCAATATTTCAGCTATATCAGGACGAGAACAAGTTAATCAATTCAAAAGATTGAAAGTATCAGAAGAAAGAAATAAAGGTGGAAGGGACAACCTGGGCAACGACTTTTGACTGCCACTGGAAAATTGGAGAAATGGGTAGGGGCAGGAAATTTAGCCTTCCATACGACACCCAGTGCGTCTGCTCTCTTTAGAAAAATATAGAAGGGGTCTTTATACTGCATGGAGCGTGGCGTTTCTCCACACAGTTTGGCTACAATGGTTCGCGGTCAGGCTTTCCGTATTATGACCTGACTACCCCGCATAGACAGGGCATTCCCCTATCCACCACCTGGGGACGCGCCCGGCAGCGCTGTAGCCGAAGCCCCTGAAAACCGATTCAGGTGCCGGGTGACCATCAAAAGATCATTGTTGGTAGGTTTTATTTTAAATGGACTAGTAGATTCTGAAAAGAAGATCTTTGAATGGGATTCTTATGGAGTACATTGTTAAACTATATTCTTGGCTGGAGACTTTCTTGAAAGAGGTACGACCGGCCGGATGCTTTTTTCAAAGGGACCATCAAAAGACCATTGTGACTAAGTTTGGTTATGACTGGTGTAGTAGTTTCTAAATTATTTGAATATGATTCACATGGGGACCAATGTTAAAGTATATTCCCGGCGGCAATTTTGAATGAGGTACAGACTTGCCAGATACCCTCTTCGGAATGGACCATATTAGGACCATTGTGACTTAGCTTGGTTGTAATTCGAATAGTAGTTTCTGAAATGATCTTTGAATGCGTTTGAATGTTTTTGAATGTTCACTGCTGGTGGACAAATTGGATGGAGTAAGGACCTGCCGGATAGCTTTTTTAGAAGTAACTATCTAACAACCATATTTAATAAGTTGGGTTATAATTTGAATAGTAGTTTCTGAGATCTTTGAATGTGTTTCTCATAGGGTCCAATGCAGAACTATGTTCCCTGCTGGCGGTCATCTTGGATGAGGTATGGACATGGTGGATACCTTTTTGGAAGAAACATCAAAGAACCATTGTGAATAACTTTGGTTCTAATTGAATGTGTTTCTCATAGGTTCCAATGTTAAACTTTACTTCGCATTGTCGGCCATCTTGGATGAGACACGAACCTGCCGGAAATATTTTATTATTGGAAGGGACAATGTAAGGCCCATTTTGACGAAATTTCGATATAATTGAAACAGTAGATTCTGAGAAGAATATCTTTGAAGGTGTTTTCATAGGATCCAATGTTCTCCGCTGGCGGTCATCTTGGCCGGAGAACAGACCTGTCGGATATGATTCTAAGGGGAGAAATTCTTTAAATAAAAAGTGTACGACGGACGGATGGACGGATGGACAGACAGACCGACGGACGACGAAAAGTGGAAGAGTGAAGGACAGCGACGCCAAGTGAGGACAAAAGGTAACCCTAAATAAAGCCAGGGTAAGTTAATAAAACTTTGTTATCTGTTGCAGCCTTATCCTTTTATCTATTTCATACCCACCAAATGTTCATCGTGTACTATGTTACAACTCTAGATTTCCTTCTAGGATGATAGACCTTGTTACCGAAATCTATATTTTTATATAGCCTAGGTGGCCGAGTGGTCTAGGGCGTTGGACATAGTGAAGGCGGTGTTGCCATAGATGACAACAACCAGGTGTTCAAATCAAGATGAAGACCTTGCTAGATTTTCCTTTGTCAACAGGTTTAAAAAGATGATTTTTATCACTGTTGGCATTCGGAATCATACATTCTACCTTCGCAGTTCACCTTACAAACACATAAGATCATAAGTAAACTAACGACTGGATTCTCCCTTTTCTTAAAATAAGAACCACTTTTTGAAAGTCGAAAGGCTGGAACTAGGGATAATCTGGTTAAAATTGGTATTTACCAGTTCATCATCAGACAATGACTTTGCAAAAATGAGATTTCTTCTCTGTCAGAAATAACAAAACTCCTGGTGTGGATTACTGTAAATTTAGTTTCTGCATATGTGTTTCTTAAAATGAAATGAACAGGTAAATTTCAACAATTTTTTACACGGCACTGCAAGTGAAAAAAGTAGGATAACAGGAAACATCTACAATGGCTAAAAATTACAATTACATGCTACAATCTGCCATGGAAAACACATGAAAACACAAATAAGGCAAAAGACAAATGTAAACAATGATAGGAATTCGGGACAGTCGGACTTGGTACGGGCATTAGCAAAAGCAACAGTAAGGTTAAACCGGTTTATGGGCACCCAGACCTCCCTTTTATCTGTCTCGTTTACCTATAGTATAAATAAACATACGAATAAAGCCAATACAGGCTGACTACTAACTCCATGACCAAATCTAGGAAGGAAAGAAAAAGACAATACGTAATTTTGAAAGACAAGTCAAGGAATGTTCGTCTCTAAACTGCCTTACGCTTAAGGAGCCTAGTCTGCTGGTAGAACACTGTCGCTCTACAGAAGAAAAATCAAACTCAAAACTTCCTAAAGATTTTGGTCAAGAATAATCATAAATTTCGGTAGTATCAGCAGTATCAGTGAGAGGCCAGTATGTGTTTAAAATTTTCAGGTCACTAGATCTCAAAGCTAATTTCACTGATGCAAGCAGAATATCTTGTCGATATCTCTTATTACGCAAAGAATGTAAGTTACGTCCCAGCTTTTCTGGATTTTTAATCAGTTTACATTTTTGATGTTCAACATTTCCGTCAAACCGAGGATAGAATACCCTTAGAAATAAACTATTTGCGAGTAGCGCCATTATCAAATGTTCATATCTATTATAAAATTTCTTAAATGCATTCAACAGCTTATGAAATCTGTAACCCTTTTGTAAAAGTTTGACTGTGATAGTAAGGTTGTGTTCATTAAAATTGTCAAGAGTAGAACGAACTCGTGCGAATCGTACCAGTTGAGAAATATTCACCCCGTGGAATGTATATAGAGAAATGTCGCCATCGAGAAAAGGGAAATTAGTAATAGTGAAATCAAAATCATCCCTTTTATCATATATTCTAGTTTTTATTTTACCAGAGTCAATAATGGTAGCTAGATCCTGAAAACGGCAGTATTTGGAATTACTGTTAGCTCTATTTAATTGCAGTTCCTGTGTGTAAATGATGTCAGCATAACCCAAAAACTGGGGGTTGTCAATATACCTGCGTTTATCATTGAAAACAGAAATATGTTTATCACTGTTTTGTATGGTTCCGTTTTGAAGTTTTGTTATGAAGTTTCGGTCGTAACAGAAGAGAAAAAGATCTGCAATTAGAGGTGCACAATTTGTATCCATGGGAATACCTAAGACCTTTTGATAAATAGTGTTGCCAAAACGAACAAAAAATTTGTCCAGCAAAAGATTAGATGCATTAATCATATCATCATATGTCCAGGAACAAAGATTATTGTAGGTAATATCAGAGAAAATTCTTTGCTTTTTGTTACTTCAAATGAACTACAGACCAGAAAATTGCTTTCCAATATTTGCATAGTAATTTTATCTTTTAGCTCAAAATGTGCAGATTCTCTATAGAAAAAGGCATAAAATGTTTCCTCATATAGGACTTCATATTTCCATGCACTTCTTCTTCTATTTTATTATATTTTTTTTTTTTTTTGGTATTAGTTTTCTTTCAAATCAAATTACAGGTTATAATACATCATTAGACAGTATATTAGGAGCATCCATTCATGCAATACAGATTTAAAATCATCGCTGCCTGTGATTGATTGTAAATATACTTGAATTATATTTTTTTGTTTGAAACTACATTGACTCGTAATGTTTTTGAACTAACATAATATTTTTATTCTTGTCCTGCCTTATAAGGGATTATTTTCAGTGGGAATATTTTGTTGGATTTTTTTTGCGAGATTTACGGTTGTCACTAAATAACTGAAATTTACTGTAAGAAAAGCTGCGACATGCTCCTGTTTTTCTTCTTGCATAGACGAACTTTCATAGTAAAACGATTTGGAGCCAAAACTTTCTTGACAAATTCGCGGAGCAGGATTCGTTACTATTGTCGCCAATGGAAAAAACTAATGATGCATTGTAACCTACAGTTTTACATCATTGAATATCATGATATAGATAATTGTGTAGTTACAGAGTAATAAAAACAGTGTTTCGTCAATATTTTAGTATAAAAGCAACCTTTTTTTATCCAGAAACTTTCACAACAATAAATGTGTCCTGTCATTGTTTTATCGTTTGTATTTTGTATTTTATAGGATGGACAAGATTTGATACTATTATACAAATAAGTAATAAAATTTCTTTATCCTTCGTTCTATCGCATTCAGAAATAAAGGAATATGAAAAAGAAAGGAAAGAAGGGGTAAATATCAAGGAGACAACATCCCATCTCCAGGTTAAAACGACCCAAAACAAAGCATCTAGGTGTCACCGTGCGGTCTTCAACACAATGAGGAACCTCACACCATAAAGCAAACCCTAAGTGCCCCCCCCCCCCCAAAGTAAAAAAGTGAATAAATCAATCGGAACTAACCACATTCAATAATATCAAGAAACTAAAATTTTATAATAAGCCATGCAAGGGCAAGCCAATTACTAACATATACCTGACTTTGGACAGGCGCAAAAATGCGGTGGTATTAAACTCGTTTTCTTGGATCCAAAATGCATACATATCTTACATCTATGTATGAATCATATGAAACATGGTATCTTTTTCTGCGTCTTAACTAATCAAAATACTTGCTATGTACAAATCTTCTGTAATCACAATATAATATATGTTACATATAATACTATACAAAAAATTATATCATTTCTTTGTTCAAGGTGCATGTATTGTTCAATTTGATATACATAGGGAAAAGATGATTCAAATAACATGTGACAGATTGTCCGTGAAAAACCAAAATTATATATGTTAAAATTTCTTGTCAAGTGAAAATACATTGACAAAATCATTGCATCCCAGATAAGATGATATCATTGGCAGTATTGGACCACAATTTTACATATTATGGTATGTATACAAAAATTTCAATTTACTATAAACTATATAGATATCATATGACTGTCAGTGTGAAAACTAAATACTAGTATACTACTCAACAAAAGAAACGACACATAGTTAATTTTGTTAATGTTATTGTATTTTGAAATTTAAAGTTTCTATTTTAGTGTATTAATGTATTCAACACCAACGTGCATTTGTTTATTCCTTTTTAAATCAATTCCGAAACACATACGATGAAAATTCGGAATGGTAGTTTTTCGCCCGATGATCAAGTTTTCCGTTAATTGACGGATGATTTCAATTGTTTAATGTCAATAATTGGGATACTTCATCATATTAACAATTTGCCATCTTAAAAAATTGAGAACAATGTCTAATTTCGATGCCCCGTTCAATCCAAAATCAACGTGGACAATGACTAAGCGCGATCAGACCGTCGATCGATCTTCTGTCATCAGAACGTGAAGATCGCGTAACAAGCGTTTTACTCTTATGAGAAAGGTAGTTGAAAACGGAAAATATGGCCGAGGAAATCATGGTCGACATAGCAACAGAGGTCTGATGTCAGCCGAGTTCGGAAAATGTGATGTTATCGTAAAAAGAAAATGTGGACATATTCACTGTTAACGTCTGTAAAACAGAAAGTCCGGATAATGACCGGGAACGGGGATGGTAAAGAAATTATAGAGGACATTTTCGGTTTTAATGTTAATTTTTACGAGCAAAAATACATTTCATTTTCGAGTTATGGTTTTTCAGCTAGATAGTAAAATATCATTTTTGATAAAATCTGTGTATCGTTTCTTTTGTTAAGTAGTATATAAATTAAGTGAAATCTTCATCATTCAATAATTCAAATATAATTGGCGGCCACAGATTATGGCATACCATAGAAAACACCATTCAAATATTCATTATATATATATAGTTGGCGGTGGCAGATTAAGATAAATCATAGATAACAACTATAAATACAATACTATAAAAATATGAGAACAGAAAAGCCCTGGGAAACAGAGCCTATTACTGTTTACAAGTTAAATCTATCTACACATCTCTGTATATACACGTATATCAGTTAAACTCTTCGAATTCGAAGAAGCGAACCGGCCATAAACGTAAATGGTTTAATCTCTGATCTAAACAAACGTATTTAAAGTCAATGGGCTGGAATACCCCCTCTTTTTGCACCCCGCCCCACTTACGAACTACACCCGAATTTTTTAGTCCGCTTACATCCCCTCTACAAAATAAAAGATATTAACATGAAATTACCTGCAGGCAATGCTGGAAGAGGCCCCTTTTTAGACCCATACAAAAATATTTGGGAAAATTTCGTTTTTGACAAAAGTCTTTCTTTCAATTGCTTCAAAGTGTTGATTGGTACCTCCCAGTTATGAAACAGTGGTATAAAATGATAACCTATGGTATAAGCAATACAAATATACCACATAGGTGCTATTTTTTTTACCCCATACGTAATAAAAATGGAAAAACTTTACCTCTACCCCTTCAGTATTTTGACGTAAATTTTTCTCGAAATTGTGCAATTTCAAAGGTATATAGAACCCAGAGTGGGTTCTTGCATAATTCTTGCAATTGTTTTTAGTCTTCAAATGAGCTTTATTAAAAATTAAACATGTTAACGTGATGTTAATATGTTTTGAATGACTAAACTATCACTTTTAAATACACAAATAATACGGGTCTTTGAATATTTTCGTTTTAGACACATTTTTCTGCCATTTTTGCCTCATCTTACCTATCAGTAGTTTAAATTCATGAAAATGGGTACAAAATGAACGAAAATAATATCTCTTTTACAACTAGTACAAATTATAGCAATTTTGAAGTAGTATAAACTTCCTACATCCATAAAACTTACCCCTACCACAGGAAATGTATAATAAGATTGACATTTTTTTTGTCTATATTCGCATAGAAATAACGAAAACAACCAAAATGTGTGTTGTATATGAGAATGTTGCATGAATCATGTCATTTCGTATTTTAACAGCCATTTGTTGACTTAAGGACAATATTTTGCCCGAAACTGATGAAAAATGGGAATTTTCAACATTTCAGATTTGTCCAAAGTTCAGTGTTAAATCGTTAAATATGTCAAAGTTGGAGGATATATCTGCAGATACGCCAATTAATTGTTCTAAGCGATACATTGATTGTCTTAAAACATTGTTTACAAAAACAAGGTGTGTTTAATATGACTCCTAATACCGAAAATCTTACCCTCACCCCAACAAATTTACTCTAAAATTGTCATATGTTTTGTCTATGTTCGCATAAAAATAACCAGAACACGCAAAATGTGTGTTGTATGACAATGTTGCATGAATCCATAAAGTTTTTACATCTCTAGGTCAAAACTGCAAAAATTCTAAATAAAGGGCTACGCCGAGCGCAGCATGATACGACCGCAGCATGTCCACCACTGAAATTTGAAAAAGTGTAATTCAAAGCGAGTATGGATATACTAAAGAATTAGATGGACGCAATAAGGAGATTGACCCAGTAATTAGCTGGACACAAACTAGGGAAAATAAAAATTAGCCCTTATGACTACTTATGATTCCTCTTTGACCCTTTATGGCTCGTAAACGATACTGTTGAAAGCTTCTTTCAAGAGGAATCCAAAGAAAAAATCCCATCGAAATCCGATGAAAAATCAAAATTTGCAATTTTGCCCCCCCCCCCCCCGACCTGGGTAAGGTAACAAGTTGCCAAAAATCTAAAAGTAGAGCGCTATGTTAATTTTTCATAAGGAATCCCTTGAAAAAAACTGCAGCAAAATCGGACTTAAAATAAAAAAAAAAACAGATTTTTTGTAATTCTCTCCTTTTGAGCCCCATTTATCTCGTGAACAGTACATGCCACGTGAAATTCGTTGGCACACATCAGATTGCAAATTTTCTAAGGAGTTTACTGAAAGAAACCTCATCAAAATCCGATAAATAATAAAGATTCTACAGTCAAATATGTGAAAACAACCAATTTAACCCCTTTTGGCCCCTTTTTCTGAAACGGGCGGTGCCAGGAACACACATCAGATGTGTTACCTGTCCCCATACTCTTGAAACCAACGAAATTCGAGGTCCGGACAACACATTTACCATACACAATGGATACACATGCACAACACAGAATCTGGTATATGCCATCATATGTGGGCAGTGTCATAAGATATACATAGGGGAGAACTGCCGACGACTGGGTGACCGCTTTGCGGAACACATCCGCTCTGTCCGTAATAATACGGATTGCCCAGTCGGCAATCATTTCAGACTCCCTAACCACTGCCAACAAGATATGCAAGTAACAGTGCTAATAAAATCACATAGAGGCCAGGACAATAGACGTACGTTGGAACAACGGATTATTTTCAGACTAGGCACTTTAAAACCCAGGGGTTTAAACGTCAAACAATCATTCTATGACTAATGAGTCTCGATGTCGTATGTTTTCAGTGGCTGGAATGTTGATAATGTTGCTAATAGTGTACATATAATGTCAAAGATTTTTACCTGTATCAATTACATTATTTTTTAAACACTGTACACACAATGTCAAAGATGTTTTACCTGTAAACAACATATTATTTTTTAACTACTATTTCATTCATTACGACCCACTCGTAGACGACAGATTTGTCGAAATATATCGGTCGACCCTTTTTGTTGTTTCTATCCTTTTATTTTGCCATGTTTTTTGTGCTTTAGGTCATATTTTAGATTATAAATTCATCCCTTTTAACAGCTCACATACTCATGTATCTCGTTATTTTGTTACATACAATTATGACCTGGTCTAAAAAAATGTGCCAAGAAACATCATACTAAAATTTAAAAATGATCCGTTCACTGGAACCAAAGTTATGCTGTCCACAGACACGAAAATACCCAATTTTACCCCTTTTAGGCCACTTTATCTAAAACGGGTGGGACCTCAAACTCGAAATTAAAACCCGGGATTAATATTATGAAATTTGAAGATGATCCGTCCACTACAAACAAAGTTATGCTGGCCACAGACGGCGACGACTGCGCCATACCATAATACGACCGCAAAAGTTTTGCGGTCGTATAAAAACGGAAAATTTCCATTTGCATAAAATTTCGAGCAGAAGGGCCAAAGAGAAACCTCTTAAAAATTATGAATCTATTCAAAACAACGGCAGTAGAATACCGAAGGAACAAAGGGGTGATATTCACAAAAATCGAAGTCCAAAGACAGGGTAAAAACGAGAACACAGAAAACAATGACGTTAGACACAAAAACAATGACGCCAGACAGACACAAAGCACAGAACCAGAAACCACAACATCAAATGGTCTTCTGCATGTCAGCTATAGTGAAATACTCAAAGAATTTGCATTAGACATTTTCTTTTTATCAATTAGAGCCTCAATATTCTAAATTTCCCCTTGATTTTTAGGGGGTGCTAATTTTGGCATTTGTCGATCTACAATAGGTCTAAAACTGAAATTTTTTCATACAATATGTAGCATATCCTTTGGAAATTATTAGATATATATTCCACTTTGTACGATCCAAAAGTCAGAAAAATTTTCAAAATTTCGAAAATTACCCTTTTTTATACAGAAAATCAAAATATTATGGACTTTAACGTCTTATTTACCAACATTGTATCACAACTGATAAATTTGGCATAAAAACAAGACCAAAAGACGAGATTTTGTTTTATCTGACAGGAATTAATAACTAAAAAATCGTCATTTTCTATTTTTTTTACAAGGGGAGAGGTACATTTTTGGTCATAAAAATGGGGTAAAGTAGCGTGAAGTGGTCAAACTTGTTTTCATTCTAAAGATAAAGGATATTGAATTAGTTTCAATTTGGTACCAAATTTCAGTTCATCTAACTTATTATTTGATTATTTGAACAGGGGGTATAAAAAGATGAAAAAAATCGGTCTGGATCATAAGTGGGGATGGGTGTGCACGGAAAGTGATTTCAGCCCATGGCCTACTGTAGCTTGATGAAACATAAAATATGGCGTTGTGATTCAAAGTTCAAAGTATATTACGTCAGTGGGTTCTTTGAAGACAAAAAATTAATTTCATTTATTTGACAGTCAATAACAAAATACCGAAATTACTGTTAATTCATTTTCTGCATATGCGCATTTCGACAACTTATGTCTCATCAGTGCAGATCAGATCAAAACATTTGGAAGTCCGTGAACAGAAAAACGTGTAAAAGCTGATAGAGAAGAAATAACAAAAGGGATCAAAAAAGAAAAGCCACAATTCAGCTAAGGACAGAGCTATGCATGAGGGAGATACTCCTTAGTTTAAAACTCAATTTGTGACGGCATCAAACTTCTTCAACTCGCAATACCTATCTGAAACGATCATCATTACCCCATCTACTTTCTTTTTCAAATCCCACTGAATAAACGTTCATTTCGTTCCCCATCGGATGGTTGGTGAAAACATAAACAGTTCATTGTTCATCTTAACAAAACTGCATATATCGATGTCTATTCAGAAACTGGTGTTGGAAGTTGACGGCCACATTTAAAGGCCTTCAATACTCACATTTATCTTCCTCCTGAAATGGCTTCCTGTAAAATAAACTCAAAACAATAACAGTTACGGTAACATTAAGGTAGGCCATAATTGTTGGAGGGTTGGTGGTATTTCTTAAAGATTTTTTCCCTTTACTTATAGCATGTTCCTTTCCTTTGACGTTGAATCGAAGAGGAAGTTAGCGTCGTCAATGGCAACGACCGTCAAATACCAAATAACCGGAAATTTAAAATACCCCATGAAGTACCAATCAAACCTTTCATACCACTATCGATTTCTGGAAAACTTCATCAAGCAATAATTCAATTATTCCATATATATAGTTGGCAGCCACAGATTATGGCACACAATAGATAACATAATTCAAATATTCCATATATATAGTTGGCGGCGACAATTATGACACACCATAGATAATGTCTATTGATACAATACTATAAAAATATAAGAACAATACAGCCCTTTGAAACAGAGGCTATTACTATTAACTCATTTGTTTAGAAGTTAAATATATCTATATCTCTCTATATGAATTTAATTGTTCGAATTCGCAGCGAAATGTGCCAAATTCTTCAGTATGCATGATTTATCAATTATGCATAACTGGACAACCGCTGCTTAAATTGTTGACCAAACATTGTGTTCAACCCAATCCAATTTTAAAGATCAATAAGCTAATTATTCAGCATGTTATTTACGTTGCTGGAAAATGAATATTTTACAAATACTATGGATGCATATTGCTTGCTTTAGGACTTCCATACCCCATTTAAAGTAAAATTCATCGACTTTATTATATAATGTATATAGGAAATATACAAATAAATATAAAACAGGAATTTTGAGTCGTGTTTCTCCGGAAAAAATCTGTTATTATACAAAAAAAATCAATACATTAATACCTTGAGAGACAATCACTAATGAATTAAAACAGTTGAGTTCACGGTGATTTATATTTCATCTTATTGTAGCGCTTCAGATTAATTGTTTTTATCAATTAAAATTTAGCTAAATAATTGTCACGTAGGACAAATTATAAGTATACTTTAGTTTCATAAAAGGTGGTATATATTTATTTCAATAAATCAGGAATCCAGATCACTGGCATTTGAGATTGTTTCCACCTTCATTTACCCGAGAGATTAGCATACCATTGCTTTAGCATATAATTATATTTATTACATTCATTGTTGATGGCCTCATTCAGACTTCAAGATGAAGAACAACAATAAAAGTGTTGTTCCTTTGCTTTTTTACCATGTATTTGAAGAGACTTTGTCTCGTGTACATTTACTCCATATCCTTTCATTCACAATTAACGACTGGAGTTTGTCTCTCATGCACTGTGAGATTCCCCGTGCGAGAGATGTATGCTCTCTATATATATTTCAGTTATTATGTTCGTGAGAGAATTTCTCATATGGATATACTATTCATACTTTCAAAGGACGGGTTGCAATAAGGCCGTTTTCCGGCCCACCTGGAATTTTGATATAATAGGTTTCAATGTAACCTACAATATATGTAGTGTAAGATTGTACAATAAAATATCAAAACGCGCATGTGCAAGTCACGTGATCACGTGATTTTACTAGTACACATGTCAAAAGAAGAAATAGAGTAAGAAAAGAATAAAGATTGGCACATTGTAAAACAAAGAAACCAATTTTGATATTAAAATAATATGCAAATGATGCTATTCTATCCATGATATAATTCTTTTGTCAATCAATTTCTTTTTTGAAAGAAAATAATACTGTTTGATACAGATAACCCTTTGTGAGAAAAATAGATAAAAAAAAACTTCATTTTTCGAGGTAAATGGAGTACCATACCATCTGATTTTCTGATATTTTCTGGATATTTTTATTAAGTTGTGCTCTTCTGACATATTTTCATATACTTATACATTCATTTCTATATTTTAAACAAAATATCACGTAAGTGGACTTAAATAACACGATTTTGTCGACTTTAATCGCTTGATTGGTATAAGTATCAGTTTTACTTTTCATATATGTTTTTTTTTTTTTTTTTTTTGATTTTCAAAAATTTTGCTTCGAATTCAAACACTGAGACATGTATTGTTGAATGTGAATAATTTGCGCTTTATTTGGTGTAATTAAAGAATATTTTTGTTACATATTCAGTAGTTTTACTATGAAGTATACCAATGAAGCATATAAAACTAATAAAGCATATATGTGTTATAATTTAACTGAGGCAGACGATTGTTAAATTCATATATTACACATCATTTCTGTCCAAGTTTCACCTCTATTTGAAAGTTATAGGGGCTCCTGTAACATATCAAGAGGGAAACCCTTTTCTAAGAAGACAAATTCTGCTTAAAAGGCAGTTATAAAATCGAAAATATTATATAAAGGTAACCTTGGAAATAAACAAGCTTGAAAATACATAGAAATTTGGCAATAGATGACAAAATTTCTTCGGAATATTTTTTTTACATATGCACAGATGATGCTGTAGGGCAATTGATTATTCCATGGCTAATATATATTGTTTCAAATACACAAAAACACATTTTTATATCGGGAAAAAAACAAGGAAAGCTTAACAATATAAATATGGTCTACTTATCAAACCAGATCTTGTTCAGCTTATTTGCATTGGCAAATTGCCAGGTCAGAAAAAAGCTGATACAAGGTATAGAATAATAGCAAGACCACATTTACTGAGAATTTTGAATTGCATAAAGCTATGATTTGCATATATAAATCAATCAAACTTTGATAAACAAGACAGATAAGTAAAGGAGATACAATGGCCAAGTGTGAATTCATGAAAAAGAATCCACGAGCCGGAGGCGAGTGGATTGTTTATCATGAATTCACACTTGGCCATTGTTTCTCTTACTTAAACCATTGTTGAGACATTTATGTAATCAAGAGATTAAAAGGATTATGGCCTATCTAATTACTGCATTGTTATCTTCGTACTATATATGTCTTAATGAACGAAAGTTCACTCAGTATCAAAGAAGAATTATATTGATGAAGTTGTTCTAAAAGTCTGATTTTAACCGATATCTAATACTCAGATAAACTTCAGTTGTGGTATTTGTATTTTTCAAAGTGAATCGAAAGGGCATTTAATTCAGTAGAAAAATGTCGGTGAATAGTGTTGAACCTCTAAACCTCATCAAAGAAGAACGAAAAAGAGAGAATAATGTAAGTTTTATCTGTATAATGAAATACTTTCTGCCGAAACACATTTTTAATATTTTTAACCCAAGGGTAATACTTGCACGAGGAAATTGCAGGGGAAAGAAGCGAATAATTTGTTGTTATATTTGATTTTACTCGAATCACTTTTCTTATTGGAAATAAATAAAACAATTTTAAAAAGAAAAGAAACATGATGTTTAATTGTATATAGAATCTTTATCCCCCCCCAAAAAAAGAAAAAAATTGACAAAATGACTATTCACTGAGCTGTACGTTTTTGAAACGTCTATTATATTACTTATTGATAAAGTTCCACCATAAAAAGACTTTCAATGGGAACAGATGAAAAGAATTCATCAAAAATTTTTAAACAGTGGCGGATCCAGCGAGGGTCAAAGGAGCACGTCCCCCTGGCACTAGTGACCTTTTTTCAAATTGAACAAAATAAGTAGAGTTTTGTTTCTTTAGTATGTTTATTAAAGCAAATTATTAAAAACATCATATTCAGGG
>MJUU01053207.1:2711-16842 GCA_002080025.1 Modiolus philippinarum | reverse complement strand
TTGATTGGTCAAATTTTACAGGAGTTATGGGACTTTAACGACTTAATGGATGCTACAGCTTAGGAACATTTTGTGGGCACAACTCCTCAGAAACCATTGAACAGATTATGCTGAAATTTAGTTTGAATATTTTCCACCATATGTACTTGATCATATTATGCTGCTATTTTGATTGAACAAATTTTACAGGAGTTATGGGACTTTATCGACTTAATGCATATTACAACATAGGAAGACTTTGTGGACACATCTCCTCAAAATCCAATTAAGGGATTTTGCTAAAATTTTGCGTAGCTGTTTGCCACCAAATGCAGTTGATCATATCTTGCCGTCATTTTGATTCCATAATTTTACTTGAGTTATTGGACTTTATCGACTTTACTGCCGCGGCGGGGGACATAGCTACGCGTAGCAATCTTGTCCAAGCTTGTTTTAAAATGTGGAGATATTGTCATACAGGCATAATTTGGGCATCTGTATGACCTGAAGTTAGAGTTACTCTGTCAGTAGGCAGAGGTTGCAATGTTGTTAGCTTTAGAGAATCTGTTTAAATTTTTTATTTAATGCCCCAAAATTCAAATGTAACATTTTTCAAAAAGTTAGGCAGAAAATACAGACCATAAGCAAGATAAAAAAAGGGCTTTATTGCTGATAAAGAGGGACTGTTGTATTATTTTGAAAATTAAAGAAAATAAAATAAATGAAATTCTAAAATACAGAATACATTTTCCTTCAATTCTGAAATACAGAATACATTTTCCTACAATTTGAAAGACTCCTCTTAAATCATGGATCTTACATGGCTTTATTTCCTGTTTTCACATCAATATTTTATGCTCCCACATAACTCTAAAAATTACTGAACTACTGTTATACTTCTATCAAACTGACACTGTACAAATTGTTAAGTTAAAAAAGAACCTTGGGTTGTGCAGAGTGGATTAATGAGAATTGCTGTAAATTTACCATAAACCAGTTTAACTATTTTATGTGTCAGCGGTGCAGACATGCATGTAGCACAAAAACATCAAGAGTGGGCTACACAAACATCAATTAAAAGTAAAAATTTTTATTATATATTTAATCCTGAAGAATTCAACCAAATTAATTTACACTTAAAATTAAACATAAGTTATCTTTAACTGACGTTTCTGCATTCCAGCCTTGACCTGTGTGAATGTGTGTGTGTGTGTGTGTGTGAGGGGGGATCATAATTTTCTCCCATACACCAGTCTTGCACAAAGGGACTGTTGTCTTAAATTGTATGCTTATTAAGTTATAAGCTTTAAAGATTTTGATACAACTGTAAACAGGGAAATATTTATACCCCCTGCAACGAAGTTGGGGGTGTATTGGAATCACTTTGTCCGTCCATCCGTCCGTCTGACCGTCCGTCCGTCCATCTGTCTGTAGACATTTTTTGTCCGGAGCTTATCTCGTAAACCCTTCAATATTTCTCAATGAAATTTTGTATGCATGTTAGTAACCATAAGAACTTGTGCATCTCTTATTTCCAGATTGATTCATTGATTATTTTAAAAGTAACTGCATTTTGGGGATTTTCCGACTTATAATTTATACTGAAAAAATTTGTCCGAAGCTTATCTTGGAACCCCTTCAATATTTCACAGTGAAATTTTGTATGGATGTTAGTAACCATAAGAACTTGTGCATCTCTTATTTTCAGATTGATTCATTGATTATTTTAAAAGTATCTGCATTTTTGGGATTTTCCGACTTAGAATTTATACTGAAAAAAATTGTCTGAAGCTTATCTCGGAAACCTCTCTGAATATCTTTTCAAATTTTGTCAGAATGATCATGATCATATAAACATGTGCACCTATTATTTTCAGATTGATTCATTAAGTTTTGAAAAAGTCATGGCACTTCAATATTTTTGTACTTGGGTACCCATTATGGAAAATTTTTGTCCGTAGGCAATCTCAGACCCTCTTTAGAATATCTTTTTCAAATTTTGTCAGAATGTGTAGTACCTTATGAACCTATGCACCTGTTATTTTCAGACTGATTCATCAAATTTTGAGAAAGTTATTGCATCTTTGGTGTTTTGAACTTTGTATATTTTCTGGAAAAAGGGGGGAGGTATATCTTAATGTTCATACTTGTATTGTGGCCACACTTGTACTATGTCCACACCTGTATTGTGTCAACACACATTTAATTTGCACTTTGTATATTTTCTTGAAAAAGAGGGGAGGTATATCATAGTGTTCATACTTGTATTGTGCCCACACTTGTACTATGTCCACACCTGTATTGTGTCAACACACACTTTAATTTGCACTTACCACATTGATTCAGGATTCAATGAGCGTGGGGTATAACTGGCTGCCATTCGGCGACAGCTCTAGTTTGCAGCAGTTTTATTTTTGCTATTATCACGTTCAGAGATGAATCCCGGAAATAATACTGTTATGAATATTTTAATGCAAAAGGTTGATTTTATAGCTAAATGGTGAAAGCAAAATCAAATCAAGACTGTCCTATTGAATTTATTTTGATTTCAGCAAGAAGATTTCCTGGTTTACACTACTGATGGGATTTGTGGATTTCATGGTTAGCTAAAATCAAGAAATTCAGTTCCCAACCAAATGCATTTTCCCCTAGAGTTTTAATGGATAGAATTTGAGACCACAAATTTATGTACCCACGAAATAGTGATTTTTATGAAAACCACAAAAATTGATGTCCACAAATAAAAGTACTTCCGCAGTAGTTGAAAGTAAAAATTTTATAAGGGAAACTCCTGTACAAGAATAGTTTCGATAATGAAAGATGATTAAATCCCAACATTTTGTAGGTTATCTTGTTGGGAAAGTACAATGCACAAGGACTTGGCACTGATCATGAATTGTTATTGCGAATGACAAAAGGTAAGCTCTGCATGTATTAAGTGTTTGACTAACACTTTTGCAGGTGAGTTTAGCTTAAGAAGTTATAATTTTACAAATTTAGTTACATTAATGTCAGTTGTTGCACTAATTACAGATCTTTGTAAGAGTTCTATGACTATTCTTTAAGCAGAAAATTCCATGCCTTCCGGTCTTGCACTATGGTCTCAACCCTGACCACTAAAACACAATGTTATTATCATTATAGTTACTAGATATTATGTGATTCACCATTGTTTTATATGATATTGCATATTTAACACAAATGGTTTGTGTTTTGTAAATCACTCTCAAGTTGTTTTAAAAAAGAATCAAAAGTTATTTAGAGTTACCTTTCTTCACTAATGGATTCATTTTATAATATTGAGACAGGAAAAATAAATGAAAACTTTCCTTTGTACTTTGATTTATCAATTACCATGACTTTTTTGGCAGGATTTAAGTAATGTGTCCAAAAATGAAAGATTTTGTTGTGCAATTAAACAGATTTGTGATTTATGATGCAATTTACCTCATAAGTTACACCCATGGCAATACAAAAATATATTACTTGGACTTCATACAAAGTTCAAAAGTTTTTACACTTAAAATCATGTTTTCTTTATATGTTTGTTTTATACAAATGTAATGGCAAGTGACTAGATCACGGCATGTACCGGTACCAGTTGCTACCATTGTACATTTCTGGCTATTAACCAAATCCTTGAAAGGCATTAAGGGTTATCAGCTTGGGTATGATGATTAAAATTCCTAATTGGGCTTTGGAAGTATGTAATAATTGGATTAATACATGAACTTTTCCATATCAGCATGGCTGATGTGTCGCACTAAAGTGGGAATCTCAGGATGGTAATTGTGCTGATATTTATTAAAGGTGTCTTGATGGGAGTCAAGTCCCTTTCATGAAATCTTGTCAATTTTTCTACACTTTCTTATTTCCCGTACTGGAAAATATTTTACAAAGAATTCACCGATGAATTCCTTTACAGGAAGTGAATTTCCTGGCAATGGTGGCCAATTGTGTTATACAAAGAATTACTCATGATAAAGACCATTAATAGCTACCGGTATTATTGTAACAAAAACTATTGTTTTCTTCATTATTACTTCTTTGATAGGATTTACAACTGTTTGATAGTTTATTGAAGTCATTTTACCTCCATTTCGTGTAATTTTGTATTGTTTCACAAATTTTTGTGAAAACTGTAATAAATTCTCATAACTGACCCCAAAATCTCCTAGTTTTTACCAAAAGATAAAATTCATTGAATCTGACACAAAGCGATCAAGATTTACGAAGTTTTTTCACAAATAAACAATTGTTTTAACCTGAATTTGTCAATGATTACAGTTTCCGTAATCCATAATCGTTGAGAAAATTTTGTTCTTGAACTATAAATTTCAGTAAAATAATTAGAATTTGACAAATCTTCTCCGTATTTTCAACATTGGAACTGCCATCTTTTCTCCTTCAACCCAAAATCATGAAAAGAACAATAACTCTTGTTTAACTCTGTTTTGGCAACAGAATATAAAACCCAGTTGTTGATATATCGATCCCAGTAAACAGGGAGCTGTTGTGCCCGAAGTAACTTTACGTTATCCTGGTAGACCAGGAACTGTCGGGCATGTGTCGGCGAAAAGGTTAATGAGGCTGCCTTTTCCCGTTTCACAAGCTAAATTTTAAGTGGTTCCCACTTCATGTCTGACGGTTCGTTTCCCATTTACACCTGCTCTTTTATTTTGTGACGCCTGCACACGTAGTGTGTGGTGAAATATAGGAATCACTTTAGTCGTCTTGCGTCGTTGTCATGGTTGTCGTTGTCTGTCCCCCCCTTTTTTTTAGCTCACCTGACCCAGGGTCAGTGTGAGCTATTGCCATCACTTGGCGTCCGTCAGTCCGTTTGTCCGTCGTCCATCTTAAACTTTTCACATTTTCATCTTCTCCTCTGAAACTACCAAAGCAAATTCAACCAAACTTTACAGGAATGATGTATGGAAGGTCGTTCACAAAGATTGCTCATTTCGTTCCGATCCGACAAAAAACATGGCCGCCAGCGCGGAACTTAGGTTTGACATTGAACCCGATTGGAAAAATCACATTTTCATCTCCTACTCTGAAAGGGCTGAAGCAAATTCAACCAAACTTTACAGGAATGATGTGCTAAAGGTCCTTGACAAAGATTGCTCATTGGGTTCCAATCTGATAAAAAACATGGCCGCCAGCGCAGAACATAGTTTAACATTGGACCCTATGGGAAAATCACATATTCATCTTCTCCTCTGTAACCACTGAAGTAAATTCAACCAAACTTTACAGGAATGATGTACTAAAGGTCTTTTACAAAGATAGCTCATTGTGTTCCGATCGGATAATAAACATGGCCGCCAGTGCAGAACTTAGGTTTAACATTGGACCCTATGGGAAAAATCACATTTTCATCTTCTCCTCTGAAACCACTGAAGCAAATTCAACCAAACTTGACAGGAATGGTGTACTTAAGGTCCTTAACAAATATTGCTCATTGTGTTCCGATCTGATGAAAAACATGGCCGCCTGCACGGAACATAGTTTAACATTGGACCTTATGGGAAAATCACATTGATTTTCATCTTCTCCTCTGAAACACTGAGGCAAATTCATCCAAACTTAACAGGAATTATGTACTAAAGGTCCTTTTGTTCCCATCAGATAAAAAACATGGCCGCCAGCACGGCACTTAGAATTAACATTGGACCCTATGGGAAAATCACATTTTCATCTTCTGCTCTGAAACCAATGAAGCAAATTCAACCAAACTTTACAGGAATGATGTACTAAAGGTCCTTGACAAAGATTGCTCTTTGGGTTCCGATCCAATGGGATCCTATGGGAAAAATCACATTTTGATCTTCTCCACTGAAACCACTGAAGCAAATTCAACCAAACTTAATAGGAATATTTTATGGAAAGTCCTTAACAAAGATTGCACATTTTGTTACAATCTGATAGAAAACATGGCCGCCAGCGCAGAGCATAGTTTAAGATTGGACTCTATGGGAAAATTACATTTTTTGTATCTTTGCGCATGGCTATTGTTACCGGAGCTCAACTCAATGTCCCAGATTTCTAACTACCCTTTTGATATTCCAACACAAGAAAAAAAGTCCCATTTTCATACCATAAATGTGCTTGTACAGACTTTCTTGGGCAAAATAAAGCAACAGTAGTAAGAATCAACAAGTTGGAAGAAATAACATTGGTATGAAAATGTTAGGAGGATGAATATTTTTGCAAAGACCTCCCCCTTTTCTAAAAACGTAGAGTCAGGTCTCAGAATCCCTCATCAAAAGCATACAAACCGATCGTATGACAATGATGTGACTATTTATATACATTCTCAATCATGCCATATAAAATTATCTTGGCCATATGCCATGTATGCAGAGCACACGATGTTTTTTTTCACGATGGTCTGCACATGTGCATGGATAAGTTACTTCAATCATTGGGCGGGAAAATTTGAACTTAAATAAAGTCAAGTGTGGTCTCATTATGGGAGGAACACGATGTCTTCACAATTTGTTTACAAATGTCTGCACATGGTTGTTAAACTACTTCACTGTCTTCATAAGCCCTATGACAGGATAACATGACTGATTAATTTTGTTGATGGAGTCAGTATTTAGGACATTTATTGTTTTTATAGCAATTAGTCAGCATTGACATCAACATATTTAATTTATTTTATAGGACCTTTTTATACCCCGCCACACGAAGTGGCGTGGTATTATGTGATACCCTCAGTCGTGTGTCTGTCCGTCCGTCCGTCCGTCCGTCCCCCGAAGGTTTCCGACTGATAACTTTTGAACGAAATAACACAAGGTCTTCAAACTTGGTATGCAAGTTGTTTACCACAAAACTCAGGTCAAGTTAGTTTTTTGGGTTCAGAGGTCCAAGGGGTTCTGGAGTTATGCCCCTTGAAACTTTGAAATTTTGCAAAATTTAGGGTTTCCGACTGATAACTTGTGAACGAAATAACGCAAGGTCTTCAAACTTGGTATGTAAGTTGTTTACTACAACACTCAGGTCAAGTTCGATTTTGGGTTCAGTGGTCCAAAGGGTTCTGGAGTTATGCCCCTTGAAACTTTGAAATTTTGTGAATTTCAGGGTTTCCAACTGATAACTTAATGTGAAGGAAATAACGCAAGGTCTTCAAACTTGGTATGTAAGTTGTTTACTACAATACTCAGGTCAAGATCCATTTTGGGCTCAGAGGTTTAAGGGGTTCTGGAGTTATGCCCCTTGAAACTTTGAAATTTTGCCAATTTTAGGGTTTCCGACTGATAACTTGTGAACAAAATAACACAAGGTCTTCAAACTTGGTATGCAAGTTGTTTACCACAAAACTTAGGTTAAGTTTGATTTTGGGTTCAGTGGTACTCATAGTTCTGGAGTTATGCCCCTTTTAACTTAGAAATTTTGTGAAACGTGGTGGGGTATCATGTAATGCGCTATTACTTTTTTTTATTAATGACACTAATTACCTCCCTTGTATAATTTTCCATTTTATAAATTGTGGCCCAAAGATTTTCTGCTATTAAACACTGAAATCCCCGCAAATTGTTGTAATATTTTTTGAAAATTTTGTATGTTACTGTTTTTAACAATATCCTGGCATTTTCTACAATACTTTTTGTTTTGTTGAAATTAAAAATAAATAACTACAGTTTTATAGTAAATTTTTTGTATTGCTATTTATTAATCATGTCTTCACATTGATGGCAATGATGTTGAGAATGCATACTTCTCTATCATAGAATTGAGAACTATTCCAGTTCTGAGTCTATAAAGCTTGTGCATGGTCAGGTGTATCTTAGCTGCATCTGTTAAGACCTTACATTAAATCAAAGCTCCGATGGAGCTGAATCTCGAAGCCCTGAAATTCTACATGTGGCAAAACTTCGTATTCATCCAAAGAACTACTGCATACGTCTGCATGTATTAAGTTATAGTCCGTAATACATGAAAACAATCGGATTGTGTGATTTCGCATGTTGATTTCATTGCTATTATATATGGCCACTTATTGCGATTTTAAAGGCGTAAAAACTTCTTAAAAGGCGACCGCAAAGCGAGAGCCTTTTAAGAAGTTTTCAGTCTTTAAAATCGCTGTAACTGGCCAAATTGCGCTTGATAATTAATTTGTGCGAAAATTCGAACGAACAAATAGCGATGTTTGTATTTTGAATGGTACGAAACATTTACTACACTATTTTAAGAATACACACTACAACGACTCGTTATTGATTTTTTGTAACTATGAATGGGGACATGTTTGACCTAAATAAATAATTTAAATCATAATTATAGAACACCAATCCCTGAATCTATTAAGCACTAATTGATACCCAAAACAATAAATACGTAACTGACTTTGAAATTTTATAAACATAATGTAATAAACTCAATGTTATAACACTAAATTAATCGCGCTTTGGACACGTGTACTTATGTAAACTTTAAATATAGATCGCTTCAGCTGTGTGAATACACATCTGACGTGTTTATCGTATGTTTCATTTTAAACCAATAAAAACATCTTATAAAGGTCAATGGGCGTGTTTTCCCATCAGATATAAAGACAGCCATTCATTTTCTATAAGCAACGAGTAAAAAACAAATAATTTGATTAAAATGCATATTGTTTTCAGTGTAATAAACACAATACTGTATTCAACTCAAGAAAATGAAGAAATATAACTTAAATACGAAATGTATCCGATTTTGAAAGGAACTTGTGCACTATATTTTATTGGAAGCACGAAGATCATCTTTTAGAGCTGTTAATAGGCTTGAAGCCTCATGCGGGGCACATGATTTTTTCTTGCCATATCAATATCTCTCCAGCCATTTCATGGCTTCGAGATAAAAAACCACCCCAGCTTCACTTCATCCAAATCAGATACTGAACAAATTTTAAGTGTTCTTAAATTTGCTCATGGCAAGAGAATAAACCTGTTAGACTGGGGGCATTGGTTGCAGTCAGTACAAAAATTAACACAGCATTATTGAAAAAAAGTATAATTAAAAGCAAATAAAAGGGGTAATGTTCACTGCTGAAATTTGTGTGTGTAATTTAGAGTTTTCTTGTACGATGCAAATGTATCTTAAGAAAGAATTTGATATTTAATCTAATGTTGATTGTAATTTATGGTCATGTCTTATTTATGCTGTCATATAATTTATTGTGCAGTCTGTGTACAGGCACAGGCACAGAACCCAAAAAAGAAAGCAGGTACATCAGTAGCAAAGATACCTTTTAGTGCTTCAAGCACTTTGATTATCTTCTCCTCTGAAAGCACTGAAGCAAATTCAACCAATCTTAAAAGGAATGATGTACTAAAGGTCCTTTACAAAGATTGCTCATTTCATTCCGATTGGCTAAAAACATGGCCTTCACTGCAGAACATAGTTTAACATCGGAGGCCGGTATGAAAAAAGCCATCCTTTTCATGATCTTTTCTGAAACTATTCAAGCAAATTTAACTAAATGTATAGAAGGTCCTTTGCAAAAATTACTCATTTAAATAGGATCAGACAAAAACACAGGTGGGAAAAGAGAACATAGCTAAATATTGGACCCCATTGTTAATAAACATATTTTTGGTCATGCAT
The DNA here is from genome assembly GCA_002080025.1 of Modiolus philippinarum. NCBI lineage: Eukaryota > Metazoa > Mollusca > Bivalvia > Mytilida > Modiolidae > Modiolus > Modiolus philippinarum. Next base: position 7,269 of record MJUU01053207.1, on the reverse strand, counting down.
GGCATAGAAGCATTTTGTCAGGTGAGCGATACAGGCTCAGTCTCTGAGCCTCTAATTATCTTTATGTATCAGTAGGAATTATTTGATATTTAGTAAGAAGCTGAAGAGTAATGTTGTGTACACAATAGTTGTTGGATTACAATTAAATTTAACATAGTCAATAGTCATAACATACAGATTTGTATAACCCAAAATAGGCCAAATTCTGGTTAGAATTTTCAGAAAGATTAATTTTGCTTTGTGGGAATCCTTTTGAACTTTGTCAGTATTCAAATTATATCTGATTGGCTATAAAAAAATGAATATGGAGAACAAAATCATTACATAATACTGAAACTACTTCTTGTCATTTTACCATAACTGTGTCTAAGTAGATTTAAATAAGTATTTAGACAAGGAATTGCTATAAAAGAATAGAATAATTTATGATGTTTATTTTGAAATAAACCAGGTGTTTCAGATTACTGTAGCCTAAGTTAGAAATGATTGCTTGTTCTATATTGCATAACATATTAATTTCTTTCGGTCACTAGGAAAATGACTTTTTACAACTCCTGACAGTTTCTTTTGTATGATTTATGATTGATGACAATTTTTCCTTTTTAAAAATATCTTCTTTCATGTAATGAGAGATGACACTGAACATTGAGTACAGAATTAATTTTTTTCTTTTTTTTAAATTTTTTTTTGAGTGTAGACAATAGAACAATAGAAATTATACCTGTTGTATGTTCTCAGTTCATGCCATGATATAGCTGAAATACTGATAAAGATGGTGTTAAATACCAATCAATCAATCAATTGTATGTTCAAATATATGATGTAACCATTCTTTATTGTATGCCTCCAAATATATGCAGTTGATAAGCTTAAGATGCTATACATCTTTATCATATATTTAGTTATATATACAAGAATCCTGCATGTGTAATACAGACGTCATGTTTCGTCCTGTATCTTCACCCCGTGATGATATCGATATCAGTCAAGGTTGCTACCCTTTATTACACACCCAAAAAATCTGTATCAAAGGTCACATGTAATTTTAATTAGAAAACTACTAAGACCTTTGTTCTTTTTATACCCCGCCACACGAAGTGGCGTGGTATTATATGATACCCTCAGTCGTGTGTCCGTCCGTCCGTCTGTCTGTCCGTCCCCTGAAGGTTTCCGACTGATAACACAAGGTCTTCAAACTTGGTATGCAAGTTGTTTACCACAAAACTCAGGTCAAGGTCAAGTTCGATTTTGGGTTCAGAGGTCCAAGGGGTTCTGGAGTTATGCCCCTTGAAACTTTGAAATTTTGCAAAATTTAGGGTTTCCGACTGATAACTTGTGAACGAAATAATGCAAGGTCTTCAAACTTGGTATGTAAGTTGTTTACTACAACACTCAGGGCAAGTTCGATTTTGGGTTCAGTGGTCCAAGGGGTTCTGGAGTTATGCCCCTTGAAACTTTGAAATTTTGTGAATTACAGGGTTTCCAACTGATAACTTGTGAAGGAAATAACGCAAGGTCTTCAAACTTGGTATGTAAGTTGTTTACTACAATACTCAGGTCAAGATCCATTTTGGGCTCAGAGGTTTAAGGGGTTCTGGAGTTATGCCCCTTGAAACTTTGAAATTTTGCGAATTTTAGGGTTTCTGACTGATAACTTGTGAACGAAATACCACAAGGTCTTCAAACTTGGTATGCAAGTTGTTTACCACAAAACTTAGGTTAAGTTTGATTTTGGGTTCAGCAGTACTCATAGTTCTGGAGTTATGCCCCTTTTAACTTAGAAATTTTGTGAATCGTGGCTGGGTATCATGTAATGCGCCATTACAATTTTTTTTCAAATATATGATAAACAGTTTATGACATGGGTAAATCCGTATTACATGCTGTATCAACCCTCGACCAATATCATCCCTCAGGCAAGCCTTTGGGATGATATTGATGTCTCGGGTTGATACAGCATGTAATACGGATTTACCCATGTAATATTCTATATTTATAGTTAGCAAATTAATTTGTATTACAAAATATTTTAGATTTTAAAGTGTTTTATTCTGTCAGAAGTATTTTCCATTGAAATTTACAAAAACAGTACATGTACTGCAGATTGGCCCTGACTTAGAATGAAAACTAGGATTTCACCAAAGACTAAAATAAAAGTTTATACCTAAAAATTTATATTTTAGATTTCAGCATTCACCAATGCTTAATTTATAACTTTTGGATTATGGCTTTCCATATTATTTGATATTAAAGCTGCTGATGAGAGGTTACTCCTTGAAACATGTGTACAGCATAACAAAATTTAACTGTTTTTTATGCAACATTGGTATTTTTGTCTCGCCTGCGACGAAAGTCGCGGAAAGCGAGACAATAGGCGTGCAAAGTATGACGACGGCCAAGGGGTTAACTTTTATGAAATACAGGATATTTTGAAAACCCTTTGATGTAGGAACATCATATTTGGTCCAGTGGTAGTACTCATCAAGTGCTACCTGACAGACATAACGTCATGTGACCTTGACCTCAATTTCACGGTCTAGTGACCACGTAAAGTTTTTGTCTCGCCTGCGCCGAAAGGCGCGGAAAGCGAGACATATGCGTACAAAGTATGACAGTGGCGGCGACGGTGGCGGCAGCGTAAACTTTCATGTTAAGTTTTTGTGATTAGGTCATTTTCTCAGTAAATATAAATGGTAGGTCAATGATATTTGGTATATAGGTTGGTCTTGAGTAATACATGACAGTCTGCTATATGGTGTTTGTCTGTGACCTCAATTTCATGGTCCAATGAACATGTTAAGTTTTTTGTGCTTAGTTTAATTTCTCAGTAACTATAAGTGGTAGGTCAATGATATTTAGTATGTAGCCCAAAATATTGGTAACCACAGAGAAAAGTGCCATTTTTTGGCCTTTTTAGCCTTTTTTTTTTGGCCGCAAAATGGCCGACGATGACGTATCACAAATTTAAAGTGTTTTCTGAAGACTTTGCACCTGGTGGGTCATTCCTAATTACAAAGTATGAATAGTTGGGTATAAGCATGATCTGTGTGTTGGGTTACATTATTCGAGGGCCTCAAAATTGATATTTGTTCTCGATTTTGCACTTTTAAACCGGAAGTGGTGATGACGCATGCACCCGAGGGACTTGCACTTTTATCCTGTGATAGATATGACATCGTATTATCATAATAAACCAATCTAGAGTATTAGGTATGAAGTGTTGCATTCTGGTTGCCAAAAAATGGAGCCCACCCCTTCCAAAATGTGCGAATATTTTGCACTTTTTCATGAAAAGCCTACGTTTCCATGCTGATATGACCTAGGATTGGCAAAATTGTCCTTTCTTGATATGTGATATTGTTGGAAATAGCTATTTCTATGTTTTGAGTGCAAAAAACCGTATCTGCATAGGTTTTGGGACCTGTATGAGGTGTTCAACTGAAGTATGACTGCAACCCGTCAAATGACGGGACCTGCATGGTAAGTGTTAATGTAAGGTCAATAATATTTGGTATTTGGGTTTGTCTTAAATGGAACATGACAGCCTGCTGTTTGGCTTTAGCCTTTGACCTCGTTTTCATGGTCTAATGAACATGTTTGGTTTTTCAGTATCTGTCAGTGGTCACTGATATTTTCGTTTTTGGTGATTCATGACAGTCTGCTCTATTGCTTTTGTCAGTTACCCTAATTTCACAGTCTACCGAATATGTTTAGTTTTCTGATTTAGTCAGTTTGAGAATTCACATCAATTTTGCGACCATTAAGGGATGGGCGAGACATCAATTTTGGTCCACACTTGTTCTGCTTAAGTCCATTTCTCAGTAACTAGAAGTGGTAGGTTGATAATATTTGGTATGTAGGTTGGACTTGGGTAGTACATGTCAGTCTGGCAGGTGACTTTTGTCCTTGACCTCATTTTCACGGTCTAGTGGCCACGTTACGTTTTTCTGCTTAAGTCCATATCTCAATAACTAGAAATGGTAGGTTGATAGTATTTGGTATGTAGGTTGGTCTTTGGTAGTACATGTCAGTCTGGCAGGTGACTTTTGTCCTTGACCTCAATTTCGTGGTCTAGTGAGCATGTTCACTTTTCTGATTAGTTCACTTAGATTTCACATCAATTTAGAGGCCAGCAGGGACGGGCGAGACATCTTTTAGGGTCTTCACTTGTTTGTATTTTGAACCATTGGGCTGATGCCACTGCTGGTGGACCAGAGGTCCCAGAGGGTTTTCACAAGCCTGATAGTCAGACTTGTCTGACATGAAAATTTTACCTTGCGTGTTATAGAAATTTACTGTTTTTTAATCAAAATTCTAACCACTAAAAATACTGAGGCTTCATTCTGTGTATGGCACTCGGTAGATGTCCTTGGTACTGGATTTGGCTTCCTATTTCAATTTTTTTTGGTAATGAGTACTTCTTTTCTGACAACTTTTGGATTATGGCTTTCCATATTATTTGATATCAATGCTGCTGATGAGAGGTTACTCCTTGAAACACGTGTACAGCATAACGAAATTGACTGTTTTTTATGCAACATCGGTATTTTTTGTATTT
>MJUU01053205.1:5315-21732 GCA_002080025.1 Modiolus philippinarum | reverse complement strand
ACCAACAGAAGACAACCAAGGCAACAATACAATAAAATGAAGGGAAAGATAAAGCGTAAGTTATCTAAGAATTCTATACGGACATGCAAACAATCCTGGACTTCAGATATTATTTATCTACTTGGGCATTGTAAACATGGACACAGCAAGCAACAATGTAAAAAATAGAACATTTAATATACAATGGGCGTAATAACAAAATTACCCAAAATAATTGTCAAGAGGCAAAAAGATAAAGTGGGTGAAAAAATACAGCACCGTAAAGATTGTCGAGAGCAATTATGGCACGCGATAGTAAAAAAAATGCGGTATACCTAGTATTTCGAACGGAAACGGTTTTCGTGCGAAATACTAGGTATACCGCACGTTAACCATGGGTTTCCGATCGGTATACATAGTTTTCGGCAAAAACCCTAGTTTTCGATTGAAATTGAACGGAAACTAGGGGGTTTGCGACGGAAACCCATAGTTTCCGATCGGTATCGTTATTTGGAGTTTAAAGCGAAAACGCTATTCATAGTTTTAGCCAATGAGAAACGAGAAATCGCTATTTGATATTTAACGTTCGTCCAATCAGAAACGGAAAACGGTATTCAGGGTTTAATCAAACCAATCAGAATCGTTTTTTTTCTGTTTATCGCTTATATTTTCTCTTTTTTATTCAAATTATAAACCGTCGACTAAAAATTTTACTTTTCAAATCTTTAATGCTAAAATTCATCAAGTTTTTGGTTCGGGAATTATAAAACTCCTCTCAGAGGATACTATGGTGTAAAATTTTCAAAACACTGAATTGTTTTTGTCATTTTTAAAGACTGAGTTTGAACCACTGATTAAAAAATCTAACTATTCTGTCTATTCTATGCTTAATTTCATAATTTTTTTATTTCCCAACACATCAAACTCTTTCGAAAGGATATCATGAAGTAAAATTTTCAAACACTTTATTGTTTTTGTCATTTTTATAGAGTTAGTTTAAACCGTAAACTTAAAATTATACTTTTCTTTTATTTATTTTTCATACCAAATTTCAAGATTTGTTTTTAATTTCGAAACAGAGCGCACATCCAGTTATATGAAAATAAAAATTTTTGCTCTAGAAATTAGTTAAATTGAATATTCTTTTTAAACTAAGTCTAAAACGGCGATATTTCACAACTTTTACCTGGTGAAGGTGAATATGGACAGTCGAGATCGAATCCTCTCAGGACTCGCGAATCTGATATCCATTCGAACCTAAATGTGTCACAGGTACAACTCTATTTGATAACTAATTTATAATATCAAAATATATAAAATAAATAAAAGATACGAAATTTGAATAAAAATGAGAGAAATATAAGCGATAAACAGAAAAAAAAAAAACGATTTTGATTGGTTTAATTAAACCCGGAATACCGTTTTCCGTTTCTGATTGGACGAACGTTAAATATCAAATAGCGATTTCTCGTTTCTCATTGGCTAAAACTATGAATAGCGTTTTCGCTTTAAACTCCAAATAACGATACCGATCGGAAACTATGGGTTTCCGTCGCAAACCCCCTAGTTTCCGTTCAATTTCAATCGAAAACTAGGGTTTTTGCCGAAAACTATGTATACCGATCGGAAACCCATGGTTAACGTGCGGTATACCTAGTATTTCGCACGAAAACCGTTTCCGTTCGAAATACTAGGTATACCGCATTTTTTTTACTATCGCGTGCCATAATTGCTCTCGACAATCTTTACGGTGCTGTATTTTTTCACCCACTTTATCTTTTTGCCTCTTGACAATTATTTTGGGTAATTTTGTTATTACGCCCATTGTATATTAAATGTTCTATTTTTTACATTGTTGCTTGCTGTGTCCATGTTTACAATGCCCAAGTAGATAAATAATATCTGAAGTCCAGGATTGTTTGCATGTCCGTATAGAATTCTTAGATAACTTACGCTTTATCTTTCCCTTCATTTTATTGTATTGTTGCCTTGGTTGTCTTCTGTTGGTGATGTTCCTACGTTTGTTCTGTTTTTCGACCATCCAAAAATTTGTAGTACAAGGTTTAAGTTCAGAAGGTTTTCCGTAAATTAGTGGTTTTTTTGCTAGTATGACCTTACAGATGCGTACCACTATACATCTGTCTTTAATGTCAAAAGAGTTTGTAATTGTCATCGGTATTTTGTCAAACCTAGGAACACTTTGATTCAAACGCAGTAGTGGGACAATGCTGTAAAACACCGTTCTTATATCAAGAAAACAATATTTTTTTTCGTATTTTCATCTTAATCTAAGACAAAGCCTTTTTTCCTCTGAGACAGAGTTATTTCAACTGAAATATTTTGTCATCATTTTTTGCCTTTTTCAAATGAAACGAATTCCTATTAAATCAGTATTTTGCCTTTTAAGGATAAAAATAAATGAACAGATTACTCTTGATACTTGTCATTTTATAAAGATGAACTTGACAGATTAAAAAGTCGATGTTATTGAGTAAATTGTCTATGTTCACAGACACATTTATGTTAAAAAAAGTAGTTATTTTTCTAAAAGAACATCAAGTAACAGCTATTATGCGGAATCCGTTACAAGATATTAGAAAATATAATTCTGCTTCTTAGGTTTTTATCCTTAGGTTACTTGGTGTATGATAGTTTGTTGTTTCATTATTACATTTAGTGCTGAATATTTGAGAAAGAACTAAATAATTTGATTTAAAAAACCATTAGATGTTTGAAAAACAGACAATGACTTTCAAAAGGAGTGGAAGCAGGTATGCACAGGGATTCATATATTAAAATTAAAATGTTAGAGTACATGTTTTTCAACAGACTATCGGAATTCAAATGGACACACACTGTGCACCTATTTTAGCCGATCTGTTTCTCCACTCATATGAACCTGAATTCATCGAAGGGCTTCTTCAAAATGAAGATAAGAAACTGGCTCAGTCCTTTAATTTCAGCTTCCATTAAATGATGATATTTTATGACTAAACAACCCTCGCTTTGGTGATCTTCTTCATCTTATTCATCCAAAAGAGCTCGAAATTAAGGATACTACAGATACTTCCACATCAGCCTCGTTCCTTGACCTTCATCTTGAAATTGACAACAGGGGTACACTACAAACTAGGCTATACGATAAACGCGATAACTTCACTTTTCCAATAGTCGACTTCCCTTTTCTTTGTAGCAACATTCCAAAAGCACCGGTATAAGGAGTTCACATCTCTCAATTCATTTGCTACTCAATGGTCTGTGTTCGATACAGTGATTACCTTGATAGAGCTCGTTTGCTTACAAATGGGCTACTTAAGCGAGGGTTTGTTGCCCATAATTTGAGGTCATCACTACAGAAGTTTTACGGTCGACATCACGATCTTGTGGACCGCTATGGGACATCTGTTTCCCAGATGACAACAGATCTTTCTCTTTGCCACTAAAGTTTGTTTTTCCTCTACCGGATTTGACTTTCATACCGGATTTGACATGTTCAACACGGCGGCTGTCTTATAAGAAGCAGGAGATGCTTACTCTACTGGTGCACCTGATCTCACCCATGGTTTTTTATTTGGTCCGTGTTATTCATTTTTGTATATATGTGTGTCTTCATTTTCTTGTCTATGCCATGCTCATGTTATGTCTTTGTTTCTTTGTTTTCCCAGCGTTGCCATTGTCCTTGGATTGTTCGTTTTAGACTGACGGTTCGGTTCTTACTTACTTTCATAAAAATCAGTCGTCTAATAGATATCGGCTATACTGAAAAGAGAAATAGCACCCTTTATTATGTGTTAAGATTATCGACTCTGTACTCTGGTTTTGTCAAAACTCAGAATGATTGTATATTTCTTCTTCATGTTCTTGTGTTATAATATTATATCAGAATAATTACTCAGACCATTACAAACAATTCTGTATTTGCCAACTGTTACATTACATATAAATTGAGGGAGTTAGAACCTGTAAATTAAGTTCTGTTAGGTCATGTTGAAGAAAAAAAAACATGAACCGGATCTTTATATTCGTTTTTTTTCGCATGCTATTAAATTTTTGTATCGAAAGTTCTTTCCACGATTAACAAGTGTCAGTTAATTGGAGTCCGACTAATACCTGTCAAAAACGTAGTCATCAACGTGATAATGTAAGGAAAAAACACGTTGTTCTAGGGAAAGCAGTCAACAAATATATGTTTTTAAACATATATGAAAAAAAAAAAATGAAAAGAAAACTTCCAGCAAAATTCCACAATGCTCATTAAATAGAGCAAAGATACCCATGGTTTTTGCGAATTTTCCCCTAAACATCGGTTGAATAAACAAATTACCTAAGTTACTGTGAATTTAATTCTGTATATGCGTATTTCGACAACTTATGTCTCTTCAAAGCAGATCAAATCAAAACGATTTGGAAATCCGTAAACCAAAATATGTATATATACGTGAAAGCTGATAGAGAACAAATTAACAATGTGATCCAACAATGAAAGCGAAAATCAGCTAAGGAAGAGTTATGCAAAAAGGAGATACCTCTTAGGTTTTAATACAAATTTCTTAAATTTAGATATTGCAAGTTTTCAAATAAAGCACCGAAGCACTGGCAACTGGGTTAATGAATACCCTCAGGGACTAACAGCCCTATAGCAGTAGCATCGGCCAAGTTGTAATAAATAAACAAAATACGGAAGTTACAAATGTACTATGTATGAATCTGCATATGCTAATTTTTCTTCAGTGCAGATCAAATCAAAACGATTTGGAAATCCATAAACCAAATTATGTGTGAAAGCTTAAAGTGCTAACATAGGTTGTCATGTTACAGAAGTAATATCTAGTACGGCAAGGCAAAGCAGCAACGTATTTATTAGATTATATTAGATAGTAGCTCTTCTGATAAGCAATGCGATGTTGTTTTTCCTTCTATGTGGGCTTTCCACTGGTGACCTTGATATTATAATGATATTCAGGTGGGCATGTACTAGATATAATCCCTTTATTTATTACAGAGTAATTTTATCGATTCCAGGCACGGATCCAGGGAATTTGAAAAGGGGGTTCCAATTGAGAAGTGAACAGAAAGTTCGCCGAGGGGAGGGATACGCGAAAATTTTTTGGGAAATTTCTTAGTAAAACACTTTGATTTTCATAATGCAAAAAAGGGGTTCCAAACCTCTGAACCCCCTCCATTTGGATCTGCCAATGCGTATAAAATCTTAGATTCATAGGTAGCAGCTACATCATTTGTTTTAGTAAATACTCCTTAGCAAGATATTAAAACTAAGGGGTCGTTTTGCAATATTTTACGAAAGGATATGGAGTAAATGAACATGAGACAATAACACATATGATAAGTCAAACTGCAATAATTTTAATGAGCTGTATCGCCATTTCGGAAATTTATTCCTCATCAGCAGCACTTGAACCTAAACAAAGGAAATCCATAATTTCAAAAAAAATGTTAAAATGCATAGATTATGTTTGGATTGACAATATAACAATAGCAAAAACCAGCAGTGATTGGTAAAAATACTGGAACAAATTTTGTAAATTACAACTGGATAAAATCTGTTATGACATGGAGCATCAAAACTGACGAATATATAAATTTTAACATATGAAAAAGAAAGGAAATTGGGTTAATATCAAGGAGACAACATCCCATCTCCAGGTTTAAATGACAAAAAATCAAAAACAAAACAAAGCATTTAGGTGTACCTACTATTATGGCATATTTATTCAATACAATGTTGCATCCTTACTTCTCTTTTGTTCAGGAGCAAGTTGTTATGAAAAAAAGGAATAACATTTAGAGAACAAAATAATATAGAATCGGTGAGATATATCCTCATGCCCATTGTGCTACAAATTGTTGTTGAGTTTCTAGCGGACACTGCCGTAGAAGGTTTGGCGCGCAATAAAACAGGTTTAACCCACCATTTCTTTTAAAATGCCTTTATTAGAGCTGCAACCTTGCGATCCACATTTTTTCCGGCGGTTTTCTACCTGCACATTCCCTTTGCTGCTTGGACTTAGCTTTTGACAATTCTGTAATCCCCTTTTTTATTACCCTCATTCTGCATCAAGCAAAATGTTGTAATTAAAGAAAACAATTGTTAGAATATGTGATTTCTTTGTTAACAGTTGTTTTCAGAGTATGTTTCTGATTTAATTACTACACAGCTTGGTAGCCGGAATAAGTTATATAAATTAAAGATATCTTCGTCAAATAGAAACAAAATCATATAAGATAATAGTGAGAGGTTTTTCATACGCTCTTATACAAAAATGAATATTTTTAAGTGTCTTGACATTGCAGTTGATATTAGTTCTGACAAATTAAAAAGCTAAAAAACTGAGATGAACAGAAAAGGCTTAAAGGAATCGTAACGATAAAAAGTATTATACAAATCGTAACAATGGGATATCATATATATATACTTAATACGTTTTAAGGGTCACAATAGAAAACAATATCTTAACACGCAAAGGGATAATTAAGGGACTCAGTTTCGTTTTACCTTTATCGCTGTGGTTTTTAATATGGAACATCTTAATTGCATGAATGAAACAACAAAATGTTAGAATCGATTTAAAAGGGTAAAATGTAAAAAAACTATATTTTTTTTTCTCAAGGAACATTTGTTTAATTTTAAGCGTTTCCGGGACACTTACGACGACAGCGATATTTCCATTCGATAAGGATATTATAAAACAGAATAAACAATACGATTAATAGCTGACTTTTAAGTACTTTAATCAACGCATGATCTATTGAGACTAATCATGATTTTATTTACAGAATATTATATATGTATATATAGGACTCTAGAGTGCGATAGCTTCCTTACCTATTTTGCACTGAAATCTAAAATATGACCTATTGGGACCAAACAGTTTTTTTAATGTTCCTGATTTTATTTCTTTTTGGATAGAATATAAGAATCTAACACCAGGGCGAGGGACAGACAGAAAAATCTCAGACATCCAAGGGTAGATTTCAAGTACTTGGACGAAGCTTGTCGAGTCCGAGTCGCTGGAAATCTTACCCGAGGATGTCTGAGATTTTCTTGCCTGACACTCTCACTAGTGTCTCTCAGAATACAAAAAAAAATCAAACAAATCACCGTCGAAACGCCATTGTTGACATTAGTGAGTAACTTCCCTTTTCACGACGTCATAAAGCATGGACCACGCGTCCGAGTCCGAGGATTTTTCGGTGCCAACGATTTAGGCATTTTTGATCTTGTTTTAATTCAAATTTTGTCGTTCAAAGGTAGTCAATATACTATTTAATACTTTCAACTATATACTTTTCGATTCATGTGGACCAAGCTGTGTATATTAATATGATATAAAAACTGTCGGGAATATACGCTCCAAAAGGGTAAGCATGATCTGCTCCACGCGTGGCACCCGTCACATTGCCAGTGGAAAGTCCGGTTTTTTCACAGTCGATGTTAGTCAGTCCAGCAATAACTCTGGATCTACCCAAAGATATCTATTCTCATTTGCGAAATAGAAACATTGTAATGGTCTGTTAAATCATAGTGACGACCGTTAAAGTCGAAATCATCACGCTTGCCGTAAAGCTTGTTTTCAGACGTCCGGAGTTGTCAGTGTAGAGGTATATGTCCAGGTATGATGATGGTGATGATGTAATAGTGGTCTTTTTAATTTTGAGTACATTTGGGGATACAAGACGAAAATTATTCTTAAATTGATGATTCTTCAATGAAAGAACATCACCTGTATAACGGAAGCTGAAATTAAAGGACTTGACTAGCTTATTTTGTCTTTTTTCTGAATTAGCCCTTGTGTGAACCTGGCTTCTTACGAATAAAGAAACAAATCTGCTGAAAGTTGCACACAATTGGTCCCCATATGTATCCCTATCGTCTCTTGAAAAACTTGCCCTCTAAATTCTACAAATATGTTATCAATCAAGAATTCCAGCATTGCGATGACATCCTCCTCTATATACTTTTTGTGTAAATCAGTGTCCCATCTTTACCTATCGCTAAATATGAAAATCTTCTTTCACCCTTTTTAGTACAGAAAGACTGATGTATTAAGTTTGTTCCAAAAGTATTATAAAATTATAATTTTATTGCCTTATGGTTCTAAATTGACCTGGTTATTGGTTGTCATATACTTTCTGTAAGATTGTTAACAGAAAAAAACATTATTTTGTTCGCATGGGTATTAATAAATAAGAAAATAGAAAGCACTGTTGATCTGAACAACTATTTATTTCTACGTCAATCATCACCATCATCATCAAGTTTTATGATGAATTAGACGTTGGAATTATGCCCGTGATCACCTTTATGGTTGATGTAAGGGGGTTTCTAATCTCCATGCCAATTCCGTAAGAATCATGATGATCACGGTTTGATATAAAATTGTCGTACTAGACATTTTTACCATTCATTGTTTTTTTGTTTTTTTGTGTGTGTGTGTGTTATTTTATGAAGTCTCGTTCGTAAAAGAAAAAAAAAACCGCAATGAGATGTGCACAATTAGTACCCATTAAGATTCCAATGACCTATTGATTAACAGTGGTGCCAAAATGATCAAAACTGTTGTCAGGCAAGAGATTAAGAGCCTTAATCATATCATCACAAATCCAGGAGCAATGGTTTTGAATAATATTGGAGAAGAATCCCCGATTTTTGTTACAGCAAATGAACATAAAACCCGCAAAAATGAAAGACCATTTTATAAGTTGTCCCAATTTGGAGTTAATCAAATTATGCGAAAGGGTTGTATAAAGTGTAGAATAATCATAACTGTCAATAGATGCAACTGGTGTTTTTATAGATTGTAAAATAATAAAATAACGAAGTTACTGTAATTTATCAAAAATTTCAATGGAATTCTTTAACAACTAGAAGCCAAAATCAAACGACGTTTGTACTCCAGTTTGTAGTTGGTAAGGTGTTTTCTTTGGGTGGAATTTTGAGCGTTTCTGTAATGTTGTTTGGTGAGTGTTTTGTCGTCAAATTCGTATTGTTTAAAAGTGCTTGACTGGGCCTATTCATTTTGTTGGACATCGCTACAGTATTCTTTTTCAAACGCTGGTAACATTGTTTGAAGCTTTATCGACAGGTGCAAAACATATTTTTAAAGATCTCCCAGTTTAGCTATTCTGCTAACAGACAGCTTAGGAGGTGGCTCATAATAAAAATTCCTTTGAACGGATATCGTGCGCCATGATTATTTCAAGATGAAGAACAGCAATAAAGGCGTTGTTCTGGTTCTACCATACATTTATATAGGCTTTGTGTAATGTGTATTTATGCTAAATCCTTTCATTGTTTTTTTCATGTTAAAAAAATTAAAAGAATCAATTTTTCTTGTCTTTTTAAAGATTGAGTTTAAATTTGCAGTGTTAAAGTCTTTTCCTTTTCATACCATATTTTTTTAACTCTGCTACAATTAAGGAAATCGTGCCTTTTTAAACCACAAGGCAAATATATTACATTTTATACCTTCTGTATGCTAAAATGTAGGAAATACATAAATCACAACTGATAAAACTCAGTCAAAAGAATATGATGAAATAAAATTTAGAAAAAAAAGATATGTTTTTGTTATTATCTCTGATTGAGTTTTAACAGCAAACAAAATATATACTTTTCTAATCTTTTTTTTAAGCTAAAATCATTCAATTTGTATTTTCCAATATATAAAATTTTCTAAAAAGGATACGACAAAATAAAATTTATAAAAAAAAAGGAACTGGTTCGGTCATTTGTAAATATTGAGTTTAAACTGCACACTAGCAATCTTCCTTTTTCTGCTAAAATTCCATGTATATTCCAAAAATTATTAAATAAATAAGTATAGATGAAAAAAATTCTAAGAAGAATTTCATGGAATAGAATTTTCTTAAAACTGAATTGTTTTGCTTATATCATAAGATTTTGATTTAACCATAAAAATAATCATTTAATTTAACGGCTTTATATATATATATATTTTGGAACATTTTATTTCATCATATTTTTTGAAAGAGTTATATATGTTTAATCGTTTATATTGAGAATGTTTATAATTGCATTAGAAATGTTTTTCAAGTTGTTATACATATTTTTGTTTTCCCATTGTTTTGTTTCCTGTACCTGAAGGGATTAAGTTTTGTAATATTTTCCTGCTGTTTGTATCCTAGCTTCGATAAACAGTGGTATTGGAAAGGTATTGTTTTCATTGACTTTCTCTAGTTTTTTTTTTTTTTTTTTTTTTTTTTTTTTTGTTCTTTATTATTTTTATTATCAATTAAAAGAGACGACTGTTTAGCATTCATCTGAAATAATGACCACATGTTTTTGTTTCATATTTACAATATACAGAAAGCTAATTCCTTAATATTCTAAGTACGCTTATTGCGCTTAGCTAAAAAATAATCTTCATTAGGGGCATATGTAAGGGGGTAGACCTGGGGAAGCCTGAAATTTTCCACTCGTTTAATTTTTTTTTTAATAATTTTAGTATCAAAATTACACATGTTCATGTCGACTTTAAGCAATTTTCAACAATTTT
Organism: Modiolus philippinarum; assembly: GCA_002080025.1. Lineage (NCBI taxonomy): Eukaryota > Metazoa > Mollusca > Bivalvia > Mytilida > Modiolidae > Modiolus > Modiolus philippinarum. The sequence goes on along the minus strand of MJUU01053205.1, from coordinate 11,215 downwards.
TACTGTCCCGTTTTTTGTCTAGGTGTCATCAAAGATACCCTTTTTCCTCATATTATTTGGTCCGTTCAGGACTTGATTGTTGTGTATGAAATTGGTTCTAATTAAATTTGTATTTGATTTAAAATTATTTCAAATACAAAATTCTGAAGTTTAGACATGTGTGAAAGTATGCATGAATAATGATAGTAAATTTAACTAGTTTGAACTGAAATACATGGATGTTCTGAACAGTATAGGCTGAAATTTATACTCTATCTTGATCACTATTAAGCACTTCCTGTAATAAAAGTCTGTCGTTCAATTTTCATCAAAAACTGGAATAGAAAGAAAACTAGTAAATGTAAGATATATTAAAATTTTAGAAAATTCCACCGTCCAATTTATTCTTAATTTAGAATAAAGTGGGTAAAAATCAATTAAATTGCTGAATCAGTGCTATAAATTACCTTCCTTGGAAGAAACCCGACTTTTACATATTTTCATTATCCTTGGACAACATTGCAAAAATGTAGAGTAAAACGTACTCATTACAAATATCTGGATGTAAGAAGGTATTTGTTTTCAACAAATATCTGGATGTAAGAAGGTATTTGTTTTCATGACAAAATGAATATTTATTTGCCGTGTGGAAAAAATTCCAATTTTAAAATTTTAATCATACCTATTTCAATGATTCTATTTGTTTGTGTTAAGTAGTAAAAAGGTGGAAAACAGAGTTATCTCCTCCTACCCCAGGTCTACCAACTTAAAAACGTCAGACAATTATCAGTCTTGAATAATTATACTTGCTGATATTATGAAAATATTACAAAATATTAAAAGAGATTTTTTTGTGATCAGGAGGCAAATTAAATTAAGAAAATGTATCACATCCTCATGTCTGTTTAATATAGTAGAGCTAATAAAAGATGTGAATGGAATTCATGCATGGTATGTTATCAAATGCTTAAAATGTAACAATATTATTTTCTTTGGAAGTTGATAATTAATTTTTTATGTCTAGCCGTGTGTTGAAATAATCTGCAAACACCGGTCGACAGCGCCAATAAATGAAATAAGCATAGTGTCCTCGACTCAAAGATAAAATACCTAAGCACTCCTTGACACATCTTTCAAAATAATGTCTCCTTCTTTCCATCTCAAGATTGCGTTCTTGAAATTAGTAGTCTACCCGTATTGTGCTTTATTGGTGTGTTTAGTATACTTTAGAGAACTGACACAACGAAATAGGAGGTATGGGTACCCCAAAACCAGTTTAAACCTAATTCTTGTGCCGGTATAAAATCTTGACGTTCCGAGGTCCTATCGCTGTTAAAGTTTGTTTTTTATTTGTGTTGGACGTGTTTAATTCTTAGGTAGGTTGTGGCATATGGATTTAATTAATCATAAAGTCTCTGCTGATTTATCATAAGGCGGAAAGAACAGGTTTGATTTAAGTATTGAGGTTAATGGCTTTAAAAGAACAAATTAAAAATTAATTCTATCTCACTTCATTTTAAAGGTCTACAAATAGTATTGAAGACTAAAAAATTACAATCGCATCAACATATTATAAATCAAGACGAAATTACAATCCACCACTGTTTTACTATGCACGTTTTGTTGCAACGAATTCAAGAGAAACATTTTTGTGGCGACCTTTCTTTGTGATAAAGAGGAACATTAAGGGGTAATGAAATAAAATTAATGAAATACCAGTTATTGAAAGTTTAGCTTCTGCATACCAGACAGCATGCTCACGTTGGGCAAACGTTGACAATATCTTGTACCGTTTGCTTTTGTGGTTTGCGTTGGCAACCTTGGCCCAATGTTGTCCTAACTAAAATAATTGACATGAGCTTAATGTGAATTTATGATTTATATGAAAAAATATATAATATGGATCTTTGTGAATATAAATAGGCACAGTTTTGTTGTTTTAAAAACTGTAATATTTTGTTGGTAAAGTACATACAAATGTATTTCACTTTTTGTTAAAATGTATTATTTTTGAAAATAATTCAATATCTTTTGTCTTTTTTTAGACTCTGTTCCAGAATGTGCTTGAAAATAAGATAAAGATGATACTTGTGTCACAATTTTGCACTCTTGTTTATTGAGAGTTCACACTGTTAGTGCTTTATTTTTTTGTGTTGTATATGTAACGTTTGTGTGTTTTGTGGGCATGTGGTGTCTTTGGTCTTCCGTCTTTTGGTGTTCTTGCTTTTGCCTTGTCTCTGGACTTTGATTTGTGTAATCTTATGCTTTGTTCCTTCGGTATTCTACTGCCGTTGTTTTGCAATCGCGTTATCAGAACGTTCTCCGTTGCCATTAGACAATTGTCAGCGTGTTCGGTCGCCCAGCTGAGTGTTGACTTATAGTCAATCATTTGGCAAACTAAGTACCAACCAGTTGGCCCAATATTGGCCCCCCTTTCCGCATGGAACGTTGGACCAACATTAATACCCTACGTTTGGCCAACAATGTCAGGTCTATTTCACCAACGTAATGCCAACATACCAATGTTCTCTATGGCCATTTCGACAACTTATGTCTCTTCNATATGTAAACATTTGGAAGATCATACACCCAAAGATGTTCAAAAACTGATAGAGAACAAATAACCAATATGATCTAAATGTAAAGCCAAAATGTGATCAAATGTGCTACGGACAGAGCTTTGCATATGGGAGATACTCCTTAGTTTTCGACAAAATTTACAAAAATTTAGATATTGCAACTCTCAAAACAGAGTCGGCTTTCGGGTCAGCACCGAAGTACTGACTACTGGGCTGGTGAATACCCTCGGGGACTAGCAGCCCACCAGCAGAGGCTGAAATAAATGCATCCAATAAATAAAATCTGTATTTTACTGTTGTATTTGGGTAATACGGAAAAAATACTAGAAAAAAATGTGTTGGATTAGTAATATCTGGATTTTAATGTTGGGTTATATGGGCTAGAACAAATGTGTAGGGAAAGTTATGTAATAATTAGAAAAAGTGTGTCAAGTATATATGTATTTTAATGTTATAATTTGGTAGTATTGACTACAACAAATGTGTCTAGTATGGTATTAATATATTAATGTTATATTAAGGTAATATAGTTTAGAACAAATGTGTCTGACAATATGTATGCTCTACCGGTTCACCTGAACTCATCCATGGTTTTTATTGGGTCCAATTTGTTCATCTGTGTTTGTTTTTTACGGAATGTCACTACATGCATTAGAATACACACCAACAAAGTCACTACATTTTGGGAAGTCACTACATACACCCAAGTAGTGACTTTGTAAAATTTAGAAAAATGCTTAATTTGGTCAATTTAATATGTCTGCAAATTTTTTTTCAATGTTTCACTTTCCGGTGTGTATTTGAAATATGACTTCACACATTTTCACGCCAAAAAGTAGCGCATGCCCAATGAAGACCGGAACAACATGGCGACAACGTTGGGTAAGATATACAGAAATTATGTCATTTGATTTCTTGACTGAAAGCTGTCATTCAACCTGGCAAAGCATAGGAGTTTGCATTTGTCCCCAGGGAATCGACTCCACTGGCGGAGACGTTTTGCCCACAGGGGTCGGATATTTTATCCACATTGTCAATTGTGACAATGACGGGGGACCATTTTCAGGACGCCGGGATTGGTCATTTTTGGGACCATTTTCGGAACGCCGGGATTGGTCATATCGGGATGGAACTTTTTAAAGGCATGCAGGGAATTCGGGATGAAATGCCATCGGGGCACGGTAAGCCTCCTCCCCCTCCCCCATTGACCAGTCATCCGACAGACTAAGGCCGTCTTCTGGCATGTCTGGTCTTTGGGCGAGGATTTTTTATTGTTCCGATCGAGTGTCTAGCAACTAACGCCAAGAAAATTCACATTTGTATCAATATGGCTGCCAGCGGAAAGAAATTAAGAGAGCAAAGAAATATATAAAGTCTTAAACTGTTAAAAAACGGGAGACAGCCTTGGAAATTTGGCTGGATTTCTGTTTTGTACCGAAAAATTAATGTCTAAGCTTATGCTTTCAACCACAGATTTAGGTATTCAATTAAATTTAAAAATATTGAAATGGAATTTGTTGAATAATTTAAAGAGATATTTTTAGAATATTAAATAAAACTGTTACTTCCATATCATATGCAAAATTGAAGTAAATACTTTGATGTAAGATGGTAAAAACAGCTTTGATTTTTTTTAAATATGTCGGCAGCATTTCTTGAACTTCTATTTGTTTTTGGACTAGAATTAAGCACTCGATGGTCTGTAAGTGAACTCTGGTCTTTGGGTCAAAAAGGTTAATAGAATAGTCCAATTTTGCATGTTTCTATGGTAGCTTCGAACATTTACTGGTCCGAGTGTACAGGTGTACCTGCAGCTGACAGCATCCATTGCTGTGTCCTCAAACCTGCATGCATACTCTGGCTGGCTATGTTGATGTACATTTGCAAGTTCAGAGACCCGCTACCTTCTATGCAAGGGATTAAAGGTTTGTTTAGTGCCACTGGTATGACTTGCAATTGGTGCATCACTCTCTTTTCCGCCATCTTTGATCTCGGGTTTTTCTTGCCATTCCTGCTGAAATGGGGAGTGTAATTTTGACCCGCAAACAATGTTCTGGGGTTGATGTTTGTACCAATTGGGCGATATTTGACCCTAGAACGTTGTACTCGGATTAAAAATTCCTCGCCCAAAGAGGCCCTAGGAGTCACTTTGTAGTTTGTCCGATCAATATCTGCAAACCCTAGCATGCTAGCTCCACAGGTTCTTTTTATCATGTTTATATTTTTTTTGAATTGGCGTACCATAGACCACCATTACAAGGACCATAGCAGCATTTTCATTGTAGAGGGGCTATGAATTTTCACGAAACAAACTTGTACCTGTGCCGGTCGCTTTGTAAGTTGGTTGTATCAGAATTTGAGAAAATAAGTTCAGTCATAACACTCTTGGTAAAAAGGTCTATAGAACTCACTAGTATGTTATTTGTTGTAGTTGACAGAATCTTAAATAAATCTTTTTAATCTCATGTCTTATCTTATAAGATTTGTGGATCAATTGAACTCGGCAGCTACAGTCCTTATACAAAAGGATTGTACAATTTTTTTTTATTTAAAGAAATATAGAATTTTTAACATACATGCATTGACTCAAGGATTTATATAGTGAGAAGGATTCGAATCTCGCGGTGATTTTCCATTAATTGCATTATTAGCTGTGCGTATATATAGTATATCCTTAAGGATCAAGTGGATTATGATATTTCTCCAATTCGAGATAGTTAAATTTGTGATTTTCAACAATCGAGCTTTAGCGAGCATGTTGAAATCACAAATTTAACTATCGAGAATGGAGAAATATGGTAATCCACGAGCAACCGGAAGGATATATTGTTTCTCCAATGACCATGATGACTTTTACTGTGTTTCAGGCACATATTCAATGGTTCAGCAAGGTGGTCAACAATTGCCGCGCTATCTGAAAGCCTAGTAACGATGACGTCACAATAGACTTTATGAATCAAATGAAACTTTGTGGGAAACACAGAGGTGTTTACATCTACGATTTCACCGTAGTTTCTACTGAAATCGGCTGAAAAATACGAGCAATGGGTTCTGTTAAAACTTTGACGATAGATAATGCTAAAGCAAAAATTTGTTTTTATTAAAATCTAGAAAATAAATTTACTTTAACCAAGTCTTCAAAGCACTTGAATTTAATGATCTGATTTGTTTAATGTAAAGTGTCTGAAAGACTGTGTCAAAAATTGTTAACATGGAAAGGGGGTAATCCAGACAACAATAAAAATGTTTTTCCAATAAATAATACTAGCAATATAAGTTAATGATTAAGTTGTAAACAGGGAAGAAAGTAAATGTACTGAGATACAGTGAATAAGCACTGAC
>MJUU01053204.1:5721-22298 GCA_002080025.1 Modiolus philippinarum | reverse complement strand
TATTGTCAGAGGGCACTACACTATTTCAATATGCCAATGTTTGACAGAAAATAGTACTATAAAAAATAGTGCCTTTTAATTTGTAGTGACTCCGGCCATAATCATGTTATAATCAGCAAGATCATAGAATATTTCTAGGTGAGACGGAGAGCAAAGAACAGTTGAAAAAACATGATTAAGTTGCGTAACAAGCTAGAACGGATCGAATAAAATACGACCAAATACCGAAATTTCTCTGTTGCGACTATGTACAAAATAAACCTGAACGTTTCAATTCATTTTTTTATTTTCTTATTTGACATACAACATATGGTTTAAATGTATTTATTTTATCGTGTTTGTGATCTGTTAACGGAATAACAAGTTCCCGCACCTGGGAAAATTCTATTTTATGAATTTTTGAAATCCCGGAATTTATTGCAACGGTCAAGCGAGTGGCAAAAGTTTCATTTCAAAGAAATTACATTTTACACCCCAAGCTGACGTCCTTAAAGACTGACTGCGGAAAAAGAAACATTGTTGATAATTGATTGACAGGGGTCTTTGTACAGGAATTCGTTGAACGCGCTGAACTGAGAAGATTTTATGCAGCCAATCAAATGCAAAATCTTCTAATGGCAATGCCGTCAATTAAGCATTCTACAAACTCCGTCAATAAATTGACAATGTTTAAAGTGTGTTTCTTGTCCTTTTCCTAAGGCAGTCTTTTTGAATGCCGGCTTGGGTTGTAAAATTACATCTCGTTGAAATGAAACTTTTGCCACTCGCTTGACCGTAGCAATAACACACGAGTCAATGGGAGGCCAAATTAGTGGTGTGCCTCCTGTCAAAACCTAGAATTGTTCTCACATATGTAAAATGTTTTTGTCGTTCGATGTATAAGCCTTGTCTCATACAGGTAAAATGTTTTTGTCGCTCGGTGCACAAATCACACTAAAGTGGCAAAAAGAGAAACATCAAGGAAGAAGCCAAAACTTAAACAAAACCGTCTTCAATAAAATTGGAAATAGGAATTGAATATTTATCAATCAAATCTGGATATCGTCCAATAAATTTCTTCAGAAAAACTATTAATCTGCTTTTCTCGAAGCACTGATTTAAAAGTTTACGAATTAAACATATGTGTCGTTTCAAAAAATCTTGATAGTGACTACATGCTCTAGCGTAACTGATTAATTGAGAAATATATACTCCATACGATGGGGAAGACGAAATATTACTGTCGACGTGTGGAAAGTTTACAATATCAAAATTAAAATCGTCTCTTTTGTCATAAATTCGTGTGCTGAGGTTGCCACTGTCGTCAAACTCCTAAAGTAAATCTAAAAACGAAACAGAATGGTCAGTGTCTGTAGTCTCCTTAATTTCAAGTTCTGGGGGATATGTTAATGGAATATAGTCGGCAAAGTTACTATTATTAAGCGACAAGACATCATCAATATATCTGTATGAGTAATTAAAGGATCTAGCCTCTTCAATTTTATTTTGTTTGACCAAATTTTGCAAAAATTCTGTTTCGTAAGTGAACAAATACAGGTCGGCTAAGAGAGGAGCACAATTCGTTCCCATTGGAATGCCGACTGTTTGTTGAAATATCTTGCCCCCGAAGTGGACGAATATGTTGTCAATGAGAAATTCCAGCATGCTGATCACCTGTTCTTCAGTGTAGTATCGTGTGTTACCCTTTGGTACTTTGTTAGTAAAATATGTAGATGTATATGCAAATGCTACATATTTAAAGCTCTGTCCTTTTTTGTAAGTAAATGAGTTCTTGATAAGATCAATCAAACGACTTTTCAATTTTGAATGGGGAAGAGTAGTATAGAGTGTAGAAAAATCGAATGTTTTCAACGAGTGGATCTTTGAAAAAGACCGGGTTTTCAAGTTGTTCAGAAGATCTTTAGAATTTTTGAGTATCCACGTACGATTGATGCTACTACGTGAATAAACAGTATCACAATATTTTTGCCGACCTTCTTTCACAGCAGTCAAAATTTTAGTTAGGATAATGAACAGTGCTTTAGTAGAACAATTGGAAGAGCCGGCAATGTACCGTTGTTTGTACGGCCACTTATGAAGTTTGGGTGTCCAGAACAAAAGACATGAAAAAAATTATTTGATGGGTTTGAGTTTCTACTCCATCGGAGGTTTAGTTTTATATTCAAGAAGATCACATTATCAAATGTGGTCCGCATACCCTTAACGAAGTATTATTTGTACTGTATATACGATGGCAACAAGAGATATAGGAGAACAACGACATCTTAATTAATCAATTTCATATTACGTAAAATTTCCTATTTCCTTTTAGTTAAAAAAATGTTTTATTCACATAAAGACTTCTGTTACCTAAGCAGACACAATTATCAAACTTGCCCTAAGTTAAAATAAATTTGCAATGTGATTCGTTTTTACAATTTTATAAATTATTTGAAATTAAAATTGTGTTAGCATGACATATACGAATATGCAATTCCTTCAGGCAGCTGTATCAAGGTAGTATTATGTAATCTCCACGCAGCCCGTTAGAAAAAAAAAAGATATTTGGAAGTTATCTAATCTACATTTTTGTATTAAAATCATTATTAGTGATATAGAAAATAATCTTTTCCTAGTTCCTTCTCATTTTTACTTTGTTCACATATTTAATCAAGTTATTTAAATTGAAAAAAAAAATGGATCGTCTCCTTTGACATGTTTAACAGAAACAGTAACTCTATGACTTGGAAGTGATGGAAGAATTTATACAGTGATTTTTTTTTCGCAAAATAATGGTTTAGAGCATTTTCGTCTTCCAAGTTAGATATGGTGCAGTCGTTTTCGTCGTTTTTGTACTCGTCTGTAGATCCATAACTTTATTTCCAGTTTAATTATGTCCATTTGGTGGAAATGGTTTTTGGTATTGTAGTCCTTCCGTTTTAATGAAAGAAGACTTATAATTGCCAAATTGTGTGTTACATTTGACTGTAGAATATTAACTATCTATCGGATTATGATGGGTTTTCTTTTAGTGTGCTGCAGAGTACTTTTACAATCTAGAGTATGCAAACGATATTCACATTGCATGTGGCGTTAATTAGATGAAAATCCCTAAAAAATAATATCTAAATAGTCCGATTTTGATACATGTTTGCGATTAATTCTTGTTGAAAATTAACACAACGCTAAACCCTTAGATTTTTGATACCTCGTTTGCTTTTCGAAGAATAAGAGGCCGAACTATAATTGCCGAATTGCAAATATGCTTATTAGCTTAACTTTTGATTTTTGTTCTTTGAAACCCTCTTGAGCTTTTAATAGTATTCAAAGGGTTTGGTGTAGCTCCTATCCGTTTCCGAGAGATACGGGGTAAAAGAGGCACGCCACTTTAAACAAACATTTTGCAAATTTCCAAATATAATGTTTTTCTGGTTGGCACCAAAGAGCTGACTACTGGGTCGGTAATTACCCCCAGGGTTTAACTGTGACCAGGATTGCATTGGCCAAATGGTTATAAATTACATAATACCATGCAAAGTTATTGTAAATTACGGCAGTCCGTTAGTGCCAGGTGGTGTTTTATTTTTATCTCGTTATAACGACTTAGTATCTCGTTATAACGACTTAGCTAACTCGTTATAACGACTTAGTATCTCGTTATAACGACTTAGTATCTCGTTATAACGACTTAGCTAACTCGATATAACGACTTAGTATCTCGTTATAACGACTTAGCTAAGTAACCAATTGTTATTGAACAGATAATAAGACCACCGACGCAAATTTTCAAAAAGACCCATCTTCGGACCTTTGTGACTAAGTTCAGATCCAATTGGTCAAGTAGTTTCAGAGGAACAGATCTTTGAAATTGTTCCCAATGGGTCCAATATTAAACTATGTTTCCCGCTGGCAGCCATCATGAATTTAGTGTGGACCTGAAAAAACACCATTTTTATAGGGGACCATATAAGGACTATCATGACCATGTTTGGTTCTAATTTGCCAAGTAGTTTTAGAAAAAAGATCTTTGAATTTGTTTTTATAAGGTTCAGTGTTACGCTATGATACCCGATGCATGACAGCCATCTTGGTTGAGGTAAACTGTTTTTAAAGGGACCATCTTAGGACTATTGTGACAAAGTTTGGTTCCAAGTGGCTAATTAATTTCAGAGACAACGTAAGTGATGACAAAAGCTTATTTTGGTATGGGCTGGGTGAGCCAAGGTCATTAATAAGAGGTACAAAAGACAAATGTACAGAATAAAAGATAAAGAATAAAGACATTTCCAACAAATTTCGACTTTATGGCCTACAACAAGACCAGTGCATTCTCGCCCCGAAGTTGAAGGTCCTATGTCCGAGGAGTTTTCTCATGAGATCCAATTTATAACGATATTCCCAGTTGGCGGTTTTATTTTATTAGAAACAGACATGACGGTTTTTTTTTGCATTGAATCAATCGATGTCTGTCATGAAATGGCGGTTTCTGAGTAGAATACATTTGAATGCAAAGTTCATAGATAACGGACACAAAATTATGGAAAAGGCCCAACCTTGCTACATCATAATTATAGAAAAGAATACCAGATTGTGCATGCTACTAGTAGAATTAAAGGATGACTTGCAGAGAGCTTTAATTAAACCAACCAGCTATGCTGACAAAATTTGAAATTGAATCCAAGATGCACCCAATATACACACTCCAGAAAGAGTATATATAAACTAAATACATTAATTCAAGTTTATTCCGGGCAGATTGTTACTCTAATCACAGGATATGATTCAAGCTAAATTACATCAAAAACGCGAAACATTTGTAAAATGTACTAGAGGATAAAAAACAAATTTTTAAGAATTGAACCGGGCAAATGATATGTACCCAATAGGCAGCCGCTCGCCACTTTCATTTTCACTTTATTTAAGCCGGATTTTTCTAAAGAAATCTGGTTTAAAGCTATGCACCGAAACAACTGTAAGTCTTGTACCACCGATATCATGTGATGATATGTCTTCTTTTATATGTATCAGATTAGTCCTACATTTAATGACAGGAAAATCACACAGTCGCATTCTGACGCATGATGAGGAGGATGGCCTGCTAGTATGTTAAAGCGAACATTCATTCCTCTATAATGATGACTTTGAAGCATTTGCTATTGTCTAACCCAAACTACGTTCCTTCTTTTTTCTGCTACTCTAGATCTGTTACAGTTATTATCTTTTCTTTGAAGCATTAGCCACCCGGGCCACAACTTTTGCTGCTCCACCACCATACTGAACTGTTCTCTGAATTTTAACATTTTATTCCCATGTACTAACAGGACAAAACTCGAGAGCACTCGACCATTTCACGATATTCCTCCGACCAGGTCTAGTTAATCAAAGACAAATCGGGTTATGATCTGGCGTAATCTGACAAAGTCTGGTTGGTCGAATGAGGGTCGAGCATAAGTCGTACTTGAATCGTATCTAGGAATCGAGAATGGTCCTGTGATAGTCGTGTAAAATCGGGTTAAGGTCGAGTGGACGTCGTGAGCTAGCTCGATCAATGAATTTTATGACGTACATCAAGATAAAACAGCATGGTTGATCTGATCGGCAATGTAAAACTAGCATAAGTCCTTGGCGATTAAGATGAAAATTTAATTTTTTTACAAAAGTTTTTTATGTTTGAAATGAGTATTTACATTTTGATGGAAAAAACATGTTTAAAAGGTAACTCGGGGCCAACTAGAGGCTCAACTCAGTCTGTATCGCTCACCTGGTCTATAATAGCCAAGTGTAGGAAAAATTTTCCCATAGCATGATCCAATGTGAAATTTCAGTCCCCACTGGCAGCCATGTTGGATCGGGTACGAGTCCAAATGACACAATTTTAAAGGGGACCATCTAAGGAATATTATAGCCCAGTTTTGTTTTAATTGGCCAAGTAGTTAAGAGAAGTAGATTTTGAAACATTCTTTCTAGGGGTTTAATCACAATAGTCACAATCAATAGTCCATACATGTTACATAAATCTTCTTGGGAATGACTTGGCCACTAAACTACTATACACCAGGTGGGCGATACAGGCTGAAGCGATCCTCCAGTTTTAAAGACACTTTCACTTTCCCTTTAGTTATAATCAAAAACCAATATATAAACATCATAAAATATCGTTATACATTTATATATTTCTTTATTCCAGATGGCACAACGGGAAGTCATTTGCAGGTTTTATTTTGATTTAGTACTCGGTTACGCTGAAATTTTAGAATGCCTTTCACAGATTCACAACATTTTCATAAGCATGAATTCACTAAAGAGGATTTTTAAAAAAGTGGTTTTATATCACAGACGCGAATTATGGGATAGCCTCGTTCTAGTATAAGTCATAACAACTAAGTCGTTATTACGAGATACTAAGTCGTTATAACGAGATATCAAGTCGTTATAACGAGATAATAAGTCGCTATAACGAGATAATATGTCGTTATAACGAGATACTAAGTCGTTATAACGAGATGCTTAGTCGTTATAACGAGATACTAAGTCGTTATAACGAGATACTAAGTCGTTATAACGAGATACTAAGTCGTTATAACGAGATACTATGTCGTTATAACTAGATACTTAGTCGTTATAACGAGATACTATGTCGTTATAACGAGATACTAAGTCGTTATAACGAGATACTATGTCGTTATAACGAGATACTATGTTGTTATAACGAGATAATATGTCGTTATAACGAGATACTAAGTCGTTATAACGAGATACTAAGTCGTTATAACGACTTAGCTAAGTCGTTATAACGAGATACTAAGTCGTTATAACGAGATACTAAGTCATTATAACGAGATACTAAGTCGTTATAACGAGATAAAAATAAAACACCACCTGGCACTAACGGACCTCCGTAGTAAATAAATGAACTGAAGGAGAAGATTTTATTTAATCAGAATTATTTTATGACGTGATCGAATAAAAACAAATTTGAAAGTGGATGAAAATTGATTTGTTATCACACAAGTTGTAAAATTTTCAGTTGAAATGAAAATGACACAAAAGATTACAAAAATCACGATTGGAGTAATTTAATTTGAAATGCATTTTGACACAACATTAATAAAAGAACATTCGTTTTGCGATAAAAAAATTGTTTAAAGTTGATGTCAAATATGAAGAATGAACCTATCGATATTGAAGAATGTATTGCGCTACCCTTAGTTCAATAGCCACGAACATTTTTTGCTATTTAAGTTGTTTGTCTAGCCGGAGAGGTTACTCTTATGGTTAACTTGTTGCGTTTTTCCCGGAATTCTTGTAATCATGTGTGCCTATTACGTTACGTCATGCTATTTAAAGATATTCAGTCATTCAATATATATGCGAAAGACTCCGGACACACGCTGCTATAGAAGACAAAAACACAGAAATATGTAAATATATGAATTGAGCACAGAAGTAATTATGCCTGCTCTGAAACAGCAACTATTGTGTTTCGATTGGTCTCAAAGTCTCAAAATAAAGCCGCAATGACTTGGTTGTAAAAACATGAAAAAAAACACACTTGTAGTATTGAAATCAAATATCCCTGTGAATGACATGAACTGCTATCATTCGGGCTTGCCCGATTTAACCAACATTATACCGGTAACTCTTGGTTTAGATAGATTTTCGATGCATGTCCTTAGTACTTATTTGTGTCTTTTTTTTAATGTTGCGATTTCTATTTCTGTGCTTTGTGTCTGTCTAAGGTCATTGTTTTGTGTCTGGTGCCATTGTTTTCTGTGTTCTCGTTTTGGCTATGTCTTTGGACTTCGATTTTGGTGGATTTCCCTCCTTTGTTCCTTCGGTATTCTACTGCCGTTGTTTCGATACTTTTATTAACGAGTTCTTCTTTTATAGGCTGTTTTTGGATAATGCCTTTACATATTATTTGATTCAAATGCTGTTGATGAAAGTAAAAGGGAATAGAAACGTCAGTTCAAAAGACAAACAAAAATGAACAAAGATTAAACACAAGCAAGGCACAGGAAAGAAAAATGGGGACATACAATCAGATGAACAACAATGATCCAATTAAAAACAGCTGATGAGATCAGGTGCACCGGAAGATTAAGCATGTACTGTTTGTTCTCTTTAAGATATCTTTCAAGTCAATAGAGGAACGAAACAAACATGATTTGTTAGAAGCGAAACAAACATGATTTGTTCAAAGCAAAAATCTGTTGTCATGACATGCTCTTGTTTAAGCGGCCTATTTGTAAGCAACAGAGATCTATCAAGGAAGTCACTGTATCGACCATATGCCCTTGAAATTTATACTATTGAAGAAATATCAGGTTAGCAATTCAGACTTTGATGAGTTTCAAATCTACACCTATATAGACAGAATTAAAACAATCAATATTGATTACGTTTATGAGCGATGAATCTGAAAATATAATTTCTACAGATTTCCATTTAGTTAAATATGTCTCTTCACTGCAGATCTTCACTGCAGATCATATAAAAAGTCTGGAAATACAAAAATACCAAAGTCAAAGTAGGTAACGTTGTCCTGCGAGGATATGATTTTCTACGATTTTCACAAAATGATTTTATACGATTATCATGGATTCGACCCGATTTTACAAGCGAAAATACTCCTGTGTGTTGTTATTCTCTATCATATTTTTTTCATTTTTTTAGTAAAATGTTACTTCTTTATCTTCATAGTCCTGATTTGTGTTATTGATATTACGTAGAAACCAGTGAATTCGGAGTTCCGTGTTGTCCTGGAATTTACACGAGTGTTTACTTCTTATGTCCCAGATTTTATACGATGTGTCTGTGAATTTATACGATAGATATATCAATTAAAATGATACCGCAGGTTTTACAGGATAATCATGAATTTTGTCAGTAAAAAAATGATAGATGAAATTGAAATCTAAGGTTTATTTGCAAAATTAACTGTCGCAATAAGCTGAGTAGACAAAGATTTGGATTTATACTTTTTGTTCTTGTATCGCATAATTATCTTCCTGTTTGCATTTGTGGTTCTCATCCAGATTTTCAATTTTTGAAATGACAAACTCCTACATAAGGAATTATCTGATTTATGAATGTGCTCCAAAAAGTAACACTAAAATGTGTTAAGATTTATATACAAGAAATATACTTATTAGTTATTACCAACTCCGACCTGCCGTTGGGTGTGGGGTTTCCTCACCGTTCATTGAAGATCTTATGGTGACTTTGAGTTGTTATTACTCCCCTTTGGGTCGTTGTCTCTTTGACACATTCCCCGTTTCCCCTCTTTTTCCTATTATTAGTTTATTGATTGTCCAGCAAAATGCCCAGTCAATATAATGCATATAATATAATGTCATTGCTTAGGCACGGACCATTTGATTTTCGGGGGGGGGGGGGGGATGGGGTTTGGCTGGTATTTTTTAGAAAAAATTTTCTGGCCCTGACTTTTGCCAAAAAAAAATTCTTGGCCAGCATCTGGGTTGAAAAAAATAATCTGGCCCTGATCCTGTCCATTCGAAAAAAAAGCCCGGCTCAAAAAATTTTTCTAGCATTGTGTATATGGAAAAAAAAATTCCCGGCTCTGGTGAAAATCCCAGGCCCCCCCTGAAAATCAAATGGTCCGTGCCTTAATATATTTCATATTGGCATAGTTATAGATCCGAGGTACGTCATAAATGCCTTAGGCGCAAACTACAATCAATCATTCAATGCTACATCAAGTACATCGCTTAAAATTGTGTGTCAGACAATTCCTACAAAGCGTACTTCTTCAGACCACACAACTAACCAACCTTTACTATAGTTAAGACTTCAAATTCGTTTATCGTTACCATCAGCGATATGGCGTCCCCTATTTCTACATCTTGCTTTCCAATTAACAATAATACCACCTTCAGACAGCCAGACTAACTTGTTGTCTGCGAAAAACGGGACTCATATTAACGGGAAAATATGTACATCGAACCATTTTTTAGCATCAGTATGAACACAATTCTAAAGTTTGTCTAATATCTATTCACAAGTTAAAGGATGAATCAAATGCTACATGTTGGTTCCTAATGAATATTTTGACACTGTTTATAAAACAGTTGTTGTGTCGTGTTTATTACTCTTAAAGAAAAGGCATCCGTTTTGACCAGATTTTACAACGCAATTATGATAATCATCTGAATCATTTTAATTAAATGACGGAAAACCGCTGTAACAGACAGTCTCTACCAACGACAAAAGGTTTACATAGGACAACCTCAACTATTCGAGTCTAGGGCATAACTTTGTTGTTGGACTGTGTTTTTCCTAGGGTCGACCAATCAAATGCAGTGATCATGGTTGTGACTAACTTATTGTTTGCTTCTATATCAATAACTTGCAGTTCCTCTGTAAAAAGATGACAATTGCTACATTATAATATTTGGGTATTTTTGTATTATGTATGAATGCACACAATAGTTTGTCCGTTTCCGTCTACATTTGATGACATAGTGTTTTCTTTAACGCAGAAGTTGACAAAAGATATTCAAGTCAGAAACTGACGGTGGGGACTGATTTATTGAATCGGTTTTATTTCTAAACATGCGAACTGCTTGTCGAAAGAAACAAGACAAACTGTAGCTCAATGTCATTTCGATTAATTATTCTTGCTCTGCTTGGTGTGGCAATGTTTCACTAAAATGAAAAAAATCACTTTAAATCGCTAACTTGAAGCAAAATAGTGCAATCAAGTGGTGTCCTTGTTTCCTTGTATTCTCGATGTTGCCGTTGTCCATGGATTGTTCGTTCTTTTGGCCGACAATTCGGTTCTCACTTACTACAATGTATACAAAAAATACCGAAGTTGCATAAAAACAGGAAATTTCGTTATGCTGTACACCTGTTTCAAGGAGTAACCTCTCATCAGCAGCATTAAAATCAAATAATATTAACAATAACATGGGTCCCTGATCTAGTGTGGGCAAGTCGGAGATTGTTAGCCTTGGTTTTTTAGGTGTGCATGATAGAGTTAAGCAATTGC
Source organism: Modiolus philippinarum (assembly GCA_002080025.1). Taxonomy (NCBI): domain Eukaryota; kingdom Metazoa; phylum Mollusca; class Bivalvia; order Mytilida; family Modiolidae; genus Modiolus; species Modiolus philippinarum. The sequence continues at coordinate 11,305 of MJUU01053204.1, read as the reverse complement.
GATTGGAACACACATCCAAAAATTTAGAACAATTGTCTGAACTACTTTGAACAAACTTTTTAGTTAGCGAACGGCTCATATGGACACCAGATCAAATCGATTCTGATGTCAAAATGAAAACTGTTAAAATTATTATTATTCTAAAATGAAAACTGTTAAAATTATTATTCTTCTAAAATCTACTTAAAAAAATTCTTAAAACGCTATATTAAAGTAGATACATTGTAGAATTTTTGAGATATCAATATATGAATTATTTAATACATACATTTGTAGATAACAAACTAAGAGTTGCTATCAAACGAAGACTTTATGGTAATTTAGCATTCATTTGTTTGTCCTTTGTCTAGTTTGTGTTTTTCCTGTGTAGTTCCCTTGCATATCGTGACATATAATTATAATTTTGAGCCATTGTGGGCATTTCCTGTTGTCCGCTTTATTTCATTTCACGGAATATCCTTGGAATGGTATCAGTTTACTAAATTTTCAGCAATTTGGGTCTTTTGTTCTTTACTCTGTATTTGTGTGTTTTTTTAATAACTTAAAGGATGTTCGCTGGTCTTGTTTATGGATTTTTGTCATATTTTCGGATTTCTCGGGTTTTATCCATTTTAAAGCTTAATAATGTTTTGCCCGGTGACCCCCTATTTTTTCCATAATTTCATATTATAATCTTTAGCAGCATTATCACAAAATTTTATTCAATAAGTGTTATTTTGTCACATTCATTATTTTATAAACATTGATCATGTTAAACCTATGGAAAATGCAGAGGGGTTCAGTTTCCCACCATTTTTTAAACACTTATATCTCAAAAATTACTTCGGTAACCTATCAATTCTTTTGACTTAAATTTCCTCTTAAAGAGTTCCTTGTTATTTTAAATTTGACCAGCGAACATCCTTAATTGCACTGGAAATTATGATATTATCACAAAACTCATTATCTGCTTTAGCGGGCATGACATCTATGGTACAGTATTTAAAAATGTGGCTGTTCAAGATTATTAAACTAGAATCTCTATTCTTAGCTGGTATCACTCATCTGGCGAAAACTGAAAAGTTTTTTTATGGCGTTGGATGATAGAAAATGTATTCAGCTGGTGACCATGTTTTCTATCTGAACTTGCAATATAACTCCTTCCAACTGAATGAAATGAGTAATTTTTGAAAAAAGGCCTCCCTTTATACATCGGGAAACGAATGCAAAGCCCCCAAAAAAACGGAGAAAGAGGAAATTTCAAAGCAAAAAATCCCTAGAGCATGGCAATTTATATTTTACAAAAATAGAGACAACGTGACAAAAACAAAACTTTTCAACAAAAATAAACAAGAATGCCTCAAAATTACAACACTTACAGAGTGAAAGCCTGAAAAGAATTGGTTATGTAGCGTAAACCTGATATGCTCAAACCAGTCACGCAGATACGTAGGAATATTGTATTGAAAGCGGTTATTGTCATTTTCTAACCCTTCGACAAATTCAATCAAAATTCATGTGCAGTGTGGAGTCCGTAAAAAGATTCCCCGAGCTTGAGGTGTATGCTCTTTTTTTATTTTGTCAGTTATGGTGTACTTGTTCATATGAAAATTTCTCATATGAATTCAACATTTGTCTTTCTTGTTTAGTAAAAAATTAGGTATGTTTTGCCATCTGTGTACAAATACTGCCCACATCTCCCGATTTCACTTGCCAAGTTTCCTCACAATCAACGCGATGAGTGCCCTGTGATCATTTATATGTTGTATTGTCTATTGGTCCCTTTTCGGGTACTGGATGACAGTATTTGTAAGAATACTTTTGCCCGAGAGGTAATGCTTATTGACGACCCCGCATCCACGACAAAGAGGATACTTGGATGTTGCGTTTTTCTTCATGAATTGCGCTCAAACCGGTGCTAGGGGGTGTTTTGAACTTACTACAAGGAAGGAGTGTTTGATCTTTGTTGCAGTAATCAAGGTGAATAATGAAAGCTTTGTTCAATTTGCTTATTCTTACCATGTATCTATAGGGATTTTGTCCCATGTACGGTACTTGATACTGCTCTGACACTCAAAAAGTAAACAAGCGAAAATCATTCCTGTAAACTCTGGTTGCTCCGGCTTATAGTTTATATACATTTATATGTTAACATTTTTATTCATGTACAAATTGTCTTCACACTGGTAGTCATGCTCTATGTTTATATCTAATAAAATGGATAATTTTGATAAAGATCCGTCCATAGTTTATTTAAATATGCTTCAGTGGTTTCAGAGCAGATTATTGAAATTATTATCTCCAATCAGATCCCTGTGTGCTGATAGTAATTTTTTGCAAGGTTCGAATGAGTTGAGCAGTTTTTGTAAAGGACCTTCCATAAATCATTCCAATGCAGTTTACTAGCAGTTTTACAACAGATGATAAAAATCACGTTTTTCTTATGGCGTCTTGCGTTAAACTTTGTACCGTGTTGCCAAACAAACAGAATGAAGTGAAAAATTTTCGCCAAGGACTGACCATTAATGGATAAAAGATAACAGGAAACGCTTACAATTAATGGCCGAACATTACAAGCACATGCTACAATCCACCAGGGAACTGCACAAAAACATTAAAATGACAAAATACAAATATAGACAACGATAGAAACTCGGGATAGCCGGACTTGGTACTAGCAAACAGCTAGTGCTACGGTTAAACCGGTTTATGGGTATCCAAACCTCTCCTTTCTCTATCACGTTTCCCTATTAATAATAGTATAATAAACATACAAATAAAACCTAATACAGGTAGACCCCTAACTCCAAGGCTACAACCCTGGAAAGGAAGGAATAAGACAAAACGTAATTTAGAAAGATGGGTCAAGGAGTGCTCGCCGCTGAACTACCGACTAGCTGAAGGAGCCTAGTCTGCTGCCATACGTCATTCCTGTAAATTTTTTTTGAATTTGGAACAATGGTTTAAGAGTAGATGACGAAATATCATTTTATTATGATATTGCTATGGTCAAACAAATGGCAAAACTTTCACTGAATCGAAACCAAGATTAAAAACCCAAGCTTACAGTCAGTACCTTAAAAGGTTACACAGTAATATACATATCAAACGGGAATAGTAACACTTTTTTTGTAACTTTTTTATTTTTTTCAAGAAACATGTGACATAAGACATTAGACAATACACATATTCTATAGTGATAGTACTAGATATACGTATATATAATCAACAAATAACCTATTTGAAATTACAAAGTTTTTCTTTTCCTTCTATTTTTTAGGACAAAACTGCTTCTAGAAGTTGCCATTTTCTTTTAATCATATCTTTTTGTGCAGGGAATACAAAACAAGATGAATGTTTTTCTATATTTACCCAATATTTCAAGTATTCTATTCCTCCATTAATGGACAGAATAGTATTTTTACATCTACATTTATAAATATAGTATTTAAAAAGCATCAAAATATTATTTATGGTTTTGCTTTCTAAAGTTTCATCCAAAACTCCAAAAATAATTTCTGCAGCCGAAAATGGTATAATAATTCCAAAAGGCCGAAAGTAATTTATCATGGCCAACCAAAAATTTTTGACCAGATTACATTCCCAAAAAAAATGAAGCAATGTTTCTTTATTTTCGGAACAAAATGTACATAGTTCGGTGTCCTTTAGTTTACATTTGTGAAGAAAAGAATTACAAGGTAAAATCCGATATACAATTTTGTAACAAAAATTTTGCAAAAAGGAATTTTTGGTGACTATAAAAGGCATGGAGTAAATCATGTCCCAAGTTTCCTTCTGTATATTTAAGTCCCTTTCCCATTTATCTTGAGATGCTATAATCTGTTCACTGTTACATATATCTGTCAAATTTTTTTTATAGAAATATTTACAAGGTTTCTTTTCATTTTTTACAATATACAACAATTTGTTTACAATAGTATCAAGCTTAGGTTTTCCGTCAGCCAAAATTTTCCATTTATTTGGGATTGCACTGATAATGCCAACATANTAAGAACAGGGAGATACTCTCTAGGTTAAAACATTTTTAGATTTAGAAATTGCAAATTTCCAAATATAATCGTTTTTGAGTCAACACCAAAGTTCTGACCAGTATGTCGGTGAATACACTCGGGGACTAACAGGCCACTAGGACAGGCATCGACCAAGTTGTATTGAACAACATCATTCCGAGGTTACTGTAAATTACCGAAATTGAGGTATTTTATGACGTAATTGAATAAACCAAGTGGATAACAATTGATTTGCTATTGTACAAATTGTAAAGAATTTTGAAAAGACGGTGCTAGGGGCCGTCTTGAACTTTCTATTAGGATTGTTGAAGGCCTCGTGGTGATAGTGCCTTCAAGATGAAGGACAATAATAAAAGCATTGTTCTATTTCTTGTTTTTGGGATGTATTTATACAGACTTTGTCTCACGTGCATTGATTCCATATCCTTTCAGTCGTATCTAAAATTAAACAAAATATTTTTAAACCCACGAGAAGAGTAATTTGTTTTGAACTTAGTTTTGACACAACATAATAAACGAATATTAGTTTTGCGATTGTAAATCGTGTAAAGTTTATATCAAAAGACCAGTAGGTAGAAGTAGGAGTTTGAGAAGGTTAAATATTTTTACAGTTAAAATCAATTGTTCAAAAATTCATTTTAAATTATATAGAACTATGAGATTGTTTAAAATTTCCACACAGACTCAACATGCTCATGTGTACAATAGAGCCATGTAAATTAATTGCANTTTGTGCCTTTTATGCTAGGAGTTATACATACTCGAACTTGAGATATTACTCAATTGTTCCTGTAATTCTCTCATCTGCTGTACAGTTGATTTCTCCATTGCGATCAAAAATAAAGAACTCGATGGAGCTTTTGTCTTGATACTTTTGTAATTATCCATCTCCGTTTTCAATTTAACTTGATAGATATTTACATGTATTTATGTGTCATTTTTTATCTCATTGTATTTGTTTAAATTTTTTGAGTATCCTTAAGAAAGAAAAGGGTATGATGTTGAGTCTTCGGGAAAAAAACTAACTCTAACAATTGTCTAAAAAGTACTCTTCTGTTGATTTTTTTTCTGCAGATTTTGATATGTATCTTATATGAAATTTATATCCATTCAAATAAAAGTTTATTTTTGTATAATTTATATAAAACTGGATGTCGCTGAATTTACATATGATACGTAGAAAAGACGTCGCTGAAATGATATTCAGAATTACTAAAAAATTGTCGCTGAAATGATACTGTCGCTGAATTTATACGCTCCGCGTAAAGGGATCAAAGGGGCCAAAGTTGCGATTTCTCAAAATATATTATTGTTTTTTATTTTCAATGGATGTCGTTGGGATTTAAATGGAATTGAGTATTTCAAAAAGTCTATCATGTAGATCAACTGCAATAAATAATTTGTTTTTTTTTTCTTTATATAGTATACGAGGCTGTGTGAGCTTATGTATAGTGTGTTGACTCTGTTATACATAAGATTTCACAACATTATGAATTTGACCAAGCCTTTCAATATCAGATTTTTTAATAGTCAAGAACGTTTATTTCAAAATAATCTTCCCGGTCGTTCTAAAG
>MJUU01053203.1:5573-15628 GCA_002080025.1 Modiolus philippinarum | reverse complement strand
CTAAATAAAACTAAGTTAACTCAAGAAGATTTTAACAAGATGTTGAAGGGCGAAGAAGTAAAGAACACAAGAGAATTTAGCATGAAGAAAGTACATCTAAATAGGACATCTAAAGAACAAAGTATTGATCATTTCAGTATTCTTCACCTCACAAACTTTGAGAGAAGTGCAAATAAAACCGCAGTCCGCATAAATTCATGACGTATGAGGTTTATGTGCTTCGTCTAGCAGGCGGTAGACAGTCCACATAAATCCATGACGAATATACAATGTGTATACTTTAAAGGTTTATGTGCTTTGTCTAGCAGGCGGTAGACAGTCCACATAAACCTCATACGTCATGAATTTATGTGCTTTGTCTAGCAGGCGGTAGACAGTCCACATAAATCCATGACGAATATACAATATCTAATAAATCCATAATGTATACGGTAACTTTGTCATACAACAATTGACAAAGCAGAAAAATAATAAAGATTTATTAAATCCCTGAAAAAAAAAAACCACGCACAAATTCCTCCACAAGTTAACTCCGAGAAAAGTTTAATCCAGCATGGCGTGATTAGTCTAGAATATTCTTCCGGGTTGCTGTTTTTATATCCTGATTTATAAAATCACTATTCGTATTATAACTATCCATTATTATTATTTTTTCCTCTGCCTGAAATAACATACCGTAGAAAAATTAGTCTATTATACCGCTTAATAGTAAACACAAATACAAAAATATATGTCGTTGTTTACCTATAACGATGTACGTTGTAATTATGAATGGAAAACTACCAACAGCTTGATCTTGACGTCGTATTGATTTTCGTCGCAGTTTCACTAAGGTGTATCGATTACCTATTAGACAAAAAGGAGATTAAATTTTAACAAGTTAAGAAAACGTATTTGTCATTAAAAGTAATTTGTTTTAACAAGTTAAGATTGTATTTCCCGATCAAAACAATGAAATATTTTCTTCTCTGGTAAGTTAAGATACAGAAAAGAATATTTATTTTTAGTAGTTAAATCAAGCGTATTTTTTGAGACCTGAAGTTCTGAAGATATAAGTTCTCTCTCCTTTTTACTAGGAAAATTATACACTACGTAGAAATTACAATTCAGACGACAGTCTTTGGGTATCCGAAAATAGGACTGACTCAAATAAATTACGCTCATTTTCTTGTGCCTTCCGCCTATAAAGTATTTCACAATAGAAGATTGATCTTGTTGTGAACATATATAGTCGTCAAAAATTACGATTTTTTGTTTGTCATCGGCACTGCCGTCAGATACTTCGTCCTCGCAGTCGATGTCTTCAACTTTATCATTAGATAGTTGTAATAAATCTTCCAGAGACACACCTAGTTTTTCCGCTATTTCCTCGAATCTTCGAATTAATTCCTTATAGTAATGTTGTTCTAAGTTCTTTGCGTAAAGAATAATTTTGTCGTAATACAATAAGGGTTTAAATAAAAGGTGCATTAGCAAATTTGTCTTGCCCGACCTAGATGGCCCCACGATGAGTAAGCGGAAAAAATCACTCGGCATATTTTTTGCTCCTTGTATTGTTCTTTAATTATTCGTATTAGACTTTTCTGAAAAATATACGGGAATCGTTGTCATTTTTTATAACCCGAATATTTATTAGATAAAAAAAACCATGAGTGTATTTCAGGTAGGAGGGTGCATAACCGTTGCATAACCGTTGTGGTAAGTAATAATATCTGTATTTGGAAACATAAATGCAAAAACTATTCCTTTTGGCAATGAACTTCTCTCCGAAGATGGTAATAAAGCTATTTTTACCAAAGTATCTCAGTACATTCTATAAACAAAAAGATTCGTGTGTTAACCCCGTCGACCAGACTATTTTGTCTTATATTAACAGTAACTTCGGTATTTTGTTATTTATTACCACTGGGTCGATGCCACTGCTGGTGGACTGTTAGTCCCCGAGGGAATTCAACAACCCAGAAGCCAGTACTTCGGTGCCGGCCCGAAAACCGATTTTAGTTGAAAACATGAAATATCTAGATTTCAGAAAATTTTGTTAAAACCTAAGGAGTATATTCCTCTTGCATAGCTCTGTCCTTAGCTGATTTTGACTTCCCTTTTTAGATCCTGTTGGTAATTATTTCTCTACCAGCTTGTACACATATTTCGGTTTATGGATTTCCAAATGTTTCAATTTTATCTGCACTGAAGAGACATAAGTTGTCGAAATGCGAAAATGCAGAAGTAAAATTGACAGTAACTTCGGTATTTTGTCATTTAGACCAAAACCATGCAGTATGATTTTTTTTAATTGCGACCGAACGATTTTCAGTTTCCTTAACAGTTATTTTGTCAGACAACCATTAGTCAGACTGACCTGGAACCTCGGATATAGTGGTTTGAGAGGTGGTCGAGAGGTGTTACTTTGAACAACTTGTTCATTTAGTGTTTTTTATGAACCTTGGGTATTGTTGTATTGGGAAGTATACCATATCAAAATGTCATTAAATCTACATTTACGCCACTTTTACATCGATTTAGAGGAGTAGAACATGATCTCTCCTACAAGAAGAATTTGTCTTTTCATCTTTATAACATTCACTGGATTTTTTTTAGTTTAATTGACATTTCTTAATATTCAGGTTATTGGATGTGGTTATCCCTTTATTGGGCAGATGCCACTGCTGGTGGACTGTTAGTGCTCGATGGTATTCACCAATCGAGTAGTCAATACTTCGGTGCTGACCCGAAAGCCGATATTATTTGGAGAATAAAAGGATATGGAGTAAATGCACATGAGACAAAGTCTCTACAAATACATGGTAAAAAACAAGCAAAGGAACAACGCTTTTATTGTTCTTCATATTGAAGTTCTGGAACCTTAAAATATCTATTTTTTTGTAAATTTTGTTAAAAACTAAGGAGTATCTCCATCCTGCAAAGCTCTGTCCTTAGCTGGTTTTGGCTTCACATCTAGATCATATTGTTTATTTGTTCTCTATCAGTTTTTAAAATCTTTGAGTTGATGGTCTCCCAAACATTTAGATTTTATCTGCACTGAAGAGACACAAGTTGTCGAAATGCGCATATGCAGAAAATAAATTCACAGTAACTTCGGTATTTAGTCATTTATTAACTTTTTTACCTTTTTGGGGCCATTTAGGGCTTGCTTTATGGTGTGAGGTTCCTAACTGTGTTGAAGACCGTACGGTGACCCCTAGATGCTTTGTTTTAGGTCGTTTTAACCTGGAGATGGGATGTTGCCTACTTGACATTTACCCCATTTCCTTTCTTTTTCATATTGTTTACGTTGAATACGATTTTCCGTATTTTTTTAAAGTTAAACTTGAAATACCATGAGAAAACGTAAAAAATGTATAACCCTTGACCTCGATTTTAATTGAAAGGAGATCGGTTCCCAGATTTTTTCTTGTGTATTTGTTTGACAACATATCCAAAAGTTGAGATATTTAAAACATAAAAAGAAACTGTTGAGTATGCACTTCAAGGAACACGAAAAACATCCCAAAATAAAAATGGGTGTACCAAGGACAGTATATAAATGTCATGTTAGTCTTTAGAAAAATAAGTAAACTGTTTAACTAAATGTGTTTTACCTTTCACAACAACTTTCAATCTTCTTGATAGGGTACACATTTAAACAATACAGAGATTACAGAAATATGTTAATACCATTTTACTACTAAGTCTTCTTTAACAAGGTACATGGCAATTTACAGAATGTTTGCGCTTTTGGGATACAGGTATTTCATTGTTTCTTCGAAATAAAACTTTTTTGACATGAACACAACCTTCACGCATAGAGAGGATAGACAAACCACTTAAAATTCTTATATTTTTTTTATCCTAAGTTCCATCTTTTAAGCTCTATAATTTTCTTTAAATACGTTTGATTTTTTAAATGTTTGCTATCAAATTAAAGATAAATACGACATCTAGATTTTGTGGACCGATTTGGTGTATCTCTTACCCAGATTTTGGTGCGTTCTACAGGATTTGACATGAGAAGCAGGAGATGATTATTCTACTGGTGCACCTAATCTTAACCATGGATTTAATTTGGGTTCATCTGTATGTGTGTTTTCCTTTCCTGCGCCGTGCTCATGTGATGTCTTTGTATCTTTGTTACTATTGTCTTTGGATTAATCTTTTGATACTGACGGTTTGGTTTCACTTACTTTATAAAACGTTAGAGCGAATATAAAATCAGGTAGTTTGCGATTTTTCATAGTCAAGGAATACAAAAAAATGTACCTCCACCCTTGCAAAAAAGGCTTATTGTGGGTACAAAATTAGCACCACCCTCAAAAACAGGGAAATTGTAAATAATATTATGGCTCTAAATGTTTAAAATAAATAGTGTTTAATGCAAATTTTTGTTTGTATTTCACTTCACCTGACCCAGACAAGACCATTTAAGTACGTTTAAACCTTTTAAGTGGATGTAACTCGAAATTGTATGCAAAATTGGAATTGTCTGGGTTTTTAAAGAATTTGTACTGTTTTGACTTTGATGTGAAATACATCATAAAATTGATACATTTCGTTAAAAATATGCAAGAATGTCGTTTCAGTATGTCTAAGGTATTGCTTTCCAACATTTTTCCTCTTTCCACATATAATTGACACAATTCCTTTCATTTCAAGTAGCTTGGAATGCTTTAAAAATTTAATAAAGATGAAATGTTTAATCATTTTAAACCATCTTAAACAGACTTCAGGATTTTGTCCCATGTACATTTACTCCATATCCCTTTATTTGTTCATTCTTGAAGGTAAACAACAAATTAGACTCTGTGCGTGGTTTTGGGGAAATATGTACAACATATTCATGCAAAATGGAAATTTTCGAATTACCGTATTACTTTCATCATTTCACAATAAACAAAAAAGGAAAAAAATTCAAAGAAAGGGAAATACTCAAAAATCTATTTAATTGGTCTATAAATCGGATAGTTTGGCCTATTTATAGTGCCAACATCTAACTACTTTGTTGTGTCAAGTTCTCACACAAACGACTTGATTTGAGCACTGTGTTTATCCATATGTTGTATGTGTCCACTTTTGACCCTAGTGCTTTTGTCGGGCAACGGGTAACAGTTTGTAAGAGTGTCCCTTCAATTAATTTTATGTTTGTTGACGCTTCCGCATCCATGGGCTACACAAAACATGGATGTGCATTGATCGACAATTAGCAATGAATTCCGCTCAAACCGGTACTAATGGCCGTTATGAACTTCATAAGATGCATGGATAAAGCTCATGCATTATTGAAGGCAACATGTTGAAGAAGAAGAAAAACAGCAAGATAAAAGCGTAGTTTCAATACTAGGTAACACCATGTATTTGTAGAAACTTTGTCTCATTTTCATTTACTCCATATCCTTACACTGTTTTTTAAAGACAGGAGTTTGTCTCTTCTCCTGCAGTGTGGAGTCCGTGAAAAAGATCCCCCGTGCGACAGATGTATTCTCTCTATTTCAGTTATGGTGTACTTGTTCGTGAGAGAATTTCTTATATGGAAATACCATCATGCTTAAAAATGAGGCATTCTAAAAGTTATTCTGACCACCTGTTTCTGTGCCAACAATTTTATAATGCCATTTTTTCTTACTGAAACGACTTGATAAATGCCCTTTGTTTGTCTATATGTTGTATCTATCCAGCTAGTTATGGCTTTCCATTTTACTGGATTTTAATGCTGCTGATTAGAGGTTTCTCCTTGAAACAAGTGTACAGCATAACGAAATTTACTGTTTTTATGCAACGTCGGTATTTTTGCATTTTGAACCATAGTGTCGATGCCACTGCTGGTTGACCAGAGGTCCCCGAGGGTATTCACCAGCCCAATAGTCAAGACTTGTCTGACATGAAAATTATATCTTGCGTGTTATATAGAAATTTACTGTTTTTATCAAAATTCTAGCCATTTTAAAATATTGAGGCTTCATTCCGTGTATGGCACTCGGTAGATGTCCTTGGTACTGGAATTGGCTTCCTATTTCGATATATTTGGAAATGAGTACTTCTTTTGGGCCACTTTTGGATTATGGCTTTCCATTTTATTGGATTTTAATGCTGCTGATGAGAGGTTACTCTTTGTAACACGTGAACAGCATAACGAAATTTACTGTTCTTATGCAACTTTGGTATTTTTGTATTTAGAACACCAGTGGTTTTGTCGGGCAATTTTGTCGGGCAACGTATGAGTGATTGTTGGAACATGGGTGTTGCATTAGTCGACAATAAGCAATAAATTCCGCTCAAACGTACACTTCCTATGAAGAATGAGCAAAGCTCATTATTGAAGGTCTAATGCTGACTTAAGGCTGAAGACAAACATTAAAGCGTTGTTCTATTGTTAGGTTATACCATGTATTTGTAGAGACTTTGTCTCTCCTGTAGTGAGGAGTACGTCAAAAGATTTCCCGTGTGAGATGTGTGCTCTCTATTTATTTCAGTTATGGTATAGTTGTTCTTGAAATAATTTCCTATATGGATATACTATAATGTTTAAAAATTTGGCATTTTATTTATATTATTTTTTTTTTAATTTACAATCAACGGCAGTAACATACCGAAGGAAGAAGGGATATGATAATTACAAAAATCAAAGTCCATAGACATGCAAAAATTGGAATACAGGAAACAAAGACAAAACAAGGACCTGAGACAGCCAAACGTTATTCTGACCACCTGTTTATTTCACTATTTGATAATGTTTAGTTTTCTTGCAATCGGCTTGATGAGCGCCCTGTGTCTGTCTATATGATGTATCTATCCACTAGATTAGGACCCCCACTACCTTTTTAGAGCAACGAATGGGTGATTGTAAGAGTTTTTCGAAAATTAATTTTTATGTTTGTTGAGATCCCGCATCCATGGGCTAAATAAGACGTGATTGTGGTAATGTTCATCAATTAGATATGAAGTTTGCTCAAACCGGTGCTAGGAGCCGACGTGAACTTCCTATGGGGTATAAGCAAAGCTCGTAATTGAAGGTCTCATGGTGACCTCAAGATAAAAACAACAACAAAAGCGTTGTTCCATTGTTAGGTTATACCATGTATTTTTAAAAACTTTGTCTCCTGGGTATTTACTCAATACTCTTTCATTGTTCATTTAAGACTAGAGTTATCTCTCCTACAGTGTGGAGTACTTGATTCCCCGTGCGAGAGATGTATGATTTCTATTAATTTCAGGTATGGTGTAGTTTTTATTGAGAGAAATTCTTATAAGGATATATCATACTTCAAGTTTTGGCATTTTTATTATTTTTTGTAATTTCCACTTGATGATCGCACTGTGTTTTTCTATTTGTTGTATCTGTACACTAGCTTAGGACATTAGTTCTTTTGTTGGGCAACGGATCGTTAATGCGTTTCGCCTGTTACTTTTATGTTTGTTGACGATCCCGCATCCATGGGCTAAATATGACTTGGATGTGGCATTTTTCGATAATTAGCACTGAATTCGATCAAATCGACGCTAGGGGCCGTCTTGAAATTCCTTTAGGGTATTCTCAAGTTCATTTACTCCATATACTTACACTGTTTATTTAAGACAAGAGTTTGTTTTTCCTGCACTGTTGAGTACATGTAAAAAGATTTCCCGTGCGATATGTATGCTCTCTATTTCAGTTATGGTGTACTTGTTCGTGAGAGAATTTCTCATATGAATATACTATCATGCTTAAAAATTAGGCTTTCCAAATACTATTCTGACCATATGTTTATAGTGTCCACAATTTTATAATGCCATTTTTTTTACAATCGACTTCATAAATGCCCTAAGTATGTCTATATGTTGTATCTATCCAGCTAGCTTAGAACACGTGAGCTTTTGTCGGGCAAATGAAGAGTGATTGTTAGAATGTGGATGTTGCATTATTTGACAATAAGCAATAAATTCCAATCAAACTTACACTTCCTATGGAGAATGAGCAAAGCTCATTATTGAAGGTCTAATGCTGACTTCAGGATGAAGGGCAACAATAAAAGCGTTGTTCTGTTTCTACATTATACCCTGTATTTGTAGAGACTTTTTTTCATGTGCATTTACTCCATATCCTTACACTGTTTATTTAAGACTAGAGATGGTCTCTCCTGCAGTGTGGAGCACGTCAAAAGATTCCCCGTGTGAGATGTGTGCTCTCTATTTATTTCAGTTATGGTGTATTTGTTCTTGAGATAATTTCCTATATGGATATACTATCATGTTTTAAAATTTGGCATTTTGTCATTATTATTTTTTAATTTACAAACAACGGCAGTAACATACCGAAGGAACAAGGGATGTGATAATTACGAAAATCAAAGTCAATAGACATGGAAAAATGGGAATACAGGAAACAAAGACAAAACAAGGACCTGAGACAGCAAAACGTTATTCTGACCACCTGCTTAGAGTGTCCACATATCACTATTTGATAATGCTAAGTTTTCTTGCAATTGGCTTCCTGTGTTTGTCTTTAGAACCAAAGTGTCTTTTTCGTATTTACTCCACATCCTTATATTGTTTATTTAAGAATTGAGTTTGTCTCTCCTGCTGTGTGGAGAATATATAAGTAAAAGATTCCCCGTGCGAGAGGTGAATGTAAAAAACTTTGTCTCATGGGTATTTACTCCATACTCTTTCATTATTCATTTAAGACTGGAGTTAAAAGATTCCTCATGCGAAAAAGGTATGCTCTCTATTAATTTCAGTAATGGTGTTGTTGTTCTTGGGAGAATTTCTTATTTGGATATAATATCATACTTCAAATTTTGGCATTTCATTATTTTTTGTAATTTCCACTTGATGATCGCACTGTGTTTTTCTAAATGTTGCATCTGTCCACTAGCCTAGGACACTAGTTCTTTTGTCGTGCAGCGGATGACAGTGATTGTCAGAGCGCTTCGCCAGTTACTTTCATGTTTGTTGACGATCCTGAATCCATAGGCTTAATAATTCATGGTATTGGCATTATTCGACCATTAGAAAAACATTCCGCTCAATTCGGTGCTAGGGGCCGTCTTGAATTTCCTATGAGCAAGTACATTGATATTGTACATTAACTCCATATCCTTTCATCGTTTTTTATGGAACAATTTTAAATGAAGCACAAGAGCAATAGCTTTCAAGAAAAAACATGTTGCTCTTTTTAAGAAATGAGAACCGAATCGTCAGTCCAAAACGAACAACCCTTGGACAATGGAGACTTCGGAAAAGCAAAGAAACAAAGGCCTAACACGAGTACGGCACAGAAAAGAAAAGAAGACATACACATACAAAGATGAGAAACACGGACCCAATAAAAAACCAGGATTAAAAGGGTTTATTAATGAGATTATATTTGGTTTTACACATAACTACTTTGCTGCTAATGCAAATATTTGAATTGGGCATTTTCAGCATGTAATATATACAGAATAGTAGATATATATATAAATCAGTCTCTGCTGGTTTGGTACGCGCGGATAAATTCTTCATAATTCAAGTCTTTTGATGCTTCCTTACACCATGAGTTTAACAGGCTAGCTAATTTGTTCCCGCAAAGTTTCAGTTCTTCGTCCGATTTAATTCCATCTAGTATTTCCTGTTTTGATAATGTACCGCTTTTATCTACGTCTAAACGCTTGAATATGTCCCTTAGAACCTCTCCAGTTGAGCGCTTTCCCCAGATATCAAGAAACTCGTCGTAATTGATCTGAAATCAATAAAATGCGACAGTTAAATAAAGAAATAATTGCAGTTAGAAATACGTTTCTGAAAGCTATGAAGAACTAAAGGCTCAGACACTGAGCCTGAATCGCTCACCTGACAAAATGCTTACAGCAGGTGATGAAAGTAATGTTTATCCCATAGGGTCCTATGTTTAAATATACTCTGTGCGGGCGGTCTTGTTTATTATCAGATCAAAACAAAATATACACTCTTTACAAAAGACCTTTCATACATCATTCCTGTAAAGTTTGGTTGAATTTGCTTCTGAGGTGTCAAGGGAGAAGATGAAAATGTAATTTTTTTTCATAGATTCCAATGTTAAATTATGTACCGTGGCGCCATTTGGG
>MJUU01053201.1:119405-154132 GCA_002080025.1 Modiolus philippinarum | reverse complement strand
TTTGATTTTAGTTCAATGTCAGTCTAGATTATTTAAAAAAAATCACTCATGTAAACATCACTAGTTTTGGCTTTTCTCCTCCTGATCTCCCCTTAACGCCTGACAGTATATAGTATATCAATACTTAACTTCAAAATATATTTATCTGGCTGAAATGTTTTATTTTATGGATTTTAGTCTCTTTATTATTTGAAATAAATAGCAGCCTTGCATTACATGCAATTAAGATACTGTATATTATGTCCATTTTTTGCACTATTTTATATAGCACTATTTTCGTGCCCCACGGGTAAATTTTTAGGACAGTGATTTGATTTTCAGAGGATTGGGCTTGGGGTGATTTTGTTAAAAAAATGATTTTTCATGAAAATCTTAAACAAATTATTTTTTTTTTCACCACATGTCCCATAATTTTTTTTTTTTTTTTTGTATTTTCAATAACAATTTTATTCTACAACTCAAAATTAAATTATTTATTTTCATGTCAATTAGGATAAGACTTTTTTTTCACTGGCACCATTACAAAATTCCCCCACCTCCTCACTGAAAATCAAAAAGTTGTGATCTTAGTTACAATGAACATTTTGCGAAAGCGAATAGTATGCTAGTATGCGTGTTTTTAACTATATTTACTTTGTATTTGGACAGCTAGACGACACTAAAGTAAGAATTTGGTAAATTAATCTCAGTAATTTTGTCGTAATAACCAATTTTTTTTACATAATAACACCACATTATTTTTTTTAAAGAATCTGTCCTGTCGAATGCAAATTAGACACCTTAAGATATAAAATTCGTAAGTATAAATAGAACGGGACATAGCGCGGACCTCCAAGAGAGCACCATATCAGCTGGCTTAATTAAGAATCAATAGAACATATATCTACCATTATTTTAATTAAAATCTTTATTACTTTATCATTTTTATTGATCTGTATACAAATTTACAAGAAATTGACCGAACGCATCCTTTCTTATTGTGGGCTGGCTTATTGTCGGCTAGCGGTTATTGTGGGCTGTTATTGTGGGCTGTTATTGTGGGCTAGCTTCACACTAGTATGTCTTTTGTCGTGAAAGAATTTAAAAGATAATGATGCACCATTATTCATTTTGTATATGATAATTAATGCGAATGAAGCATCTTCATAAAATAATTAAAATAACATTTCCGACTTTACAGTGTATAAATTAACAAAAGTGTCACGTTACACATATGGAGAAATCTTGTGCATTTTTGCTCATTTGCATATTTTATTGCAGAGCCAAATACGGGTGCCGGAATTCCATTGTATTTGATAGGCAAAATTGTGAAAATAGCTATTCTTGCTAAAAACTGAGTTGCAGATCAAATACAACGTTAAAATTTGATAGGACATTTGATATGAAGCCAAACGAATCATGTCAGATTGACGAAGGAGATAATTTCGAATTTCCCAAGACATATGAAAATCCGAAGCGCGAGTCCTTTAACATCCCATCATAAATATTTTGACAAAATGGCTGAAAACGCCAAATTCCCTAGCTTCATTGCCAAAGTTTGAGTTCAAACTCATTACAAATACAAGTTTCAAGTTTCATGTTTTTATTTCTCAAGTCCCCATCGGGGGAATGTGAATATAAACAATAATTTGGACAACACAGTATAAGTCGAAGAACATAAAGTAATGCATTAAAGAACATTTTTATGCAAAATATATACAACTGAGTTATGTGATATGAAAAGCAGACAATCAATAGATTGAAATATTACAATTAATTGACTATTGAAAGTACGATTTTACAAAATTTTGCAATTTTATGGTAAACATTATAGGTATCTAAATTAAATAAGTTATAAAATTTGTCAGTGTTTGGATTTGTAGTTAAATTACGTGGCAACAATGACTTACGTTCATTATTGAAAAAAGAACATTCAAATATATAATGGTATTCATCACCTATACAATTACTGGAACAGATGTCACAAATTCTATCATCACGTTCAATACCCCCAAAATCTGCCTTAAGTTTTTCAATAGGAAGCTTATGATTGAGACATCTAAAATTACATAATGCTTTCCTTAAATCATCTGGCAAATCAAGTAAATATTTTTCTAAACCATGATTACATTTAAATATTCTATATTTAAGACACTTTGGTGAATTAAAAACATTTGCAGCCCATTTTTGTTTAAACTGGTCACATAATCTTTGTTTTACATTCCTTGACAAAAATACATTATTAGTTACATTTTGTGATATCCAAAGATTAGAATAACCACATTCATTTAAAATATTCTCAATACAAAGTAACCATTTGGAATGAAAAATATCTAGTTCATGCAATTTGTACAACAATTTATACAAAATAGCAGAAATCACAAATAAACCTTTTCCATAAACCAATCATTCTGCTTTTGATAAAAATCTCTATAGGATATCTACCTAACTCACCATACAATATACAATTAGGAGTCGATTTTTTAACACCGAGAATAATTTTATAAAATTGTAAAAACAAAGATTCAATTGTATCATTATACAAGATACATGGTAAGACAACAAAACTTTGAGTGCCAAAGAAAATACTGCTACAAACCTTAATTATGTACTTTGTAAACTCGAATTCCAACGGAAGCTAAATATGCCCCGATTTGAAGATGTATAAATTTATAAAATCAGCGTTTTCTCTGAAAATTCTCGATAAACGTTTTGTTTTGACATTAAAAACGTCACAAGGGAGTGTCAAAGTGATTTTAAAAAGGAATACAGTAACGGGTTAGACCAAATATCCGTGTTTTCAGCAATAAAAGCTGTTTGACGAAGTCGGCGTTGTTGAGAATGCTGATAAGTCACATGATACTTTTTCTAATTTAAATACAATGAATATGCATTTAAAATGATCATAATTTCTCCATATGATGAATACATGTACATCCACTACCCACCGAGGAACTTATATGTTAGGAATATGTATTAGATGTGCATAAAAATGAATTGATATGAAATTGTAGTTATATACTCTGCAATTCTACAAGGCATTGCCAGATGTAATGGATAAGCACCCACCCACGACAAAACATATGTTGGTGACTGGCTTGTCCGTGTCTTCTTATGACATTTTAGTTTCTTGATATTTGGGTTATTGGATGTGGTTTGTTTCCATTGATTTATTCACCTTTTTACCTTTTTGGGGCCATTTAGGGCTTGCTATATGGTGTGAGGTTCCTCACTGTGTTGAAGACCGTACGGTGACCCTAGATGCTTTGTTTTGGGACGTTTTAACCTGGATATGGGATGTTGTTTCCTTGACATTTACCACATTTCCTTTCTTTTTCATACTTTTGAAATAAAAAAAAACAAAACAAAAAAACAAAAAACAAAAACAAAACCATAGAGAGCTAACAGAGAATAAACAGTCTAGAGAATTACTAAAAAAAAGCTGGAATCGCCTTTGGGGAGCTGTTCCGCGCGGCGTGGTGTCTATGAACGTAACGCAATAAAACGTCAAAAACTTGACGTTCTCTCAATTACGACGAACAAAACATCATAGGATTTGCTTTCGTAAGCTTTCTTCTAATTATTTTAATATTAGAAATTCCAATTATTTATTACCACTTTATGTCACATATTAAGAGTTAATCTAAAAAATAATGTTATTTTATTCCTGTTCTTTGGATTTGTCTTTTGCAAAAATGTATATTTGATTGAAAACGGCTTTCAATGCAACAGAGTTTTTTTATGAATTATTTATTGTGAACAATATTTTTTTGTGAATTTATTTTTTTTTTCAAAGTCCGTCAAACAGACCATACTTTTTTCAGCTTAATTTCCGGAAATAATTTATGAGTTAGTTGTGTATTTTTGTAATACCAAATATTTTTTTTATCTACTTATTCGGGTTTATACGGTGAAATGTTTGGCGGTTGCGAATTTGATTACTCTCCGAAAGACGTACATGGAGGTATTTTCTTACAAGTCAAGATGTCAGAGATCCTTTGCTGTTGAAAATCGGTCATAATTGATTGATATTTTGTTTGGAGAAAACGACTGACTGTGTTTTTTTCTTCCCCAGTATTCTTTAAAGGAAGAAAGATCTGCTCTGATGTTTCTGTGATTCCGTTTTCTTTATTGACTTATGAATACTTTAACAACAGCTCACATTTTTACACAGATGACTTTCCGCATTCCTTCAACTGTCACTGAACATATTTCGATAAAAGGCAAAAATTTAAGTTCTCATTTGGACTCTTTTTTTAGTTGGTAAAGGTTTTGTGGTAAAAACATCCTCTCGAAACCTCGCCATGGCTTATCGCTTCTATATTTTCAGCAGAGATTGCACATCGACAAACTCATAAGTTTTAAGCCAAAAATCAATAGATGGCATTTAGGTACAACACAAATAGAGACAAGAGGACAAAGTTTGCCCTTTTTCAAATCTTTTGTTAATTTGTCATCTTAGGGACCGACCATTTAACCTGAAGGGGGGGGGGGGTTATGGTTTTTTTTTTCTGGACAGAAAATTTTTTTCGCGCTTCGCGCGAAACAAATTATTTATTTTTTGCACGCGTATCAACAAAATATTTTTTTTCAAAATTAACATTATTTTTTTGGGCAGAAAGCCTCCTTCAGAAAATTTTTTTCATCATTTTGGCAGCCAAAATATTTTTTTCACATAAAATCAGATCCAAAATATTTTTTTAGAAAAAAACCATAGCCCCCCCTTCAAGTTAAATGGTCGGTCCCTTATGTTCTTCTGATGTAAATGTGCTTATACATATGATTATGACTTATTTATAATAAACATTTAAATAAGCGTGATCTACACCATTGTGAATTAAAGAATATTTAAATGTTTAATCCACCCTCGGTCATGTAAATTATCTTGATCATGTCCCAATCTTAATTTGGTTGACAGTCGTTATATTTTCAGTTGTGTTTCTAGTACCTGTAAGCTATCACATCGCTACATTGATGATTAGTAAGAAGACGTGTAAACAGGATTATCTTCACTCGTGTAATTGAATCCAAAAGAATGAAATATTTCAAGATGAAGAACAACAATAAAAGTGTTGCTCCATTGCTTGGTTTTACCATGTATTTGTAGACTTTTTCTTATGTGCTTTACTCCATATCCCTTCATTGTTAATGTATTCAAAAATATTATTGAATACCACCTATAAGGAACAACAATTTTTCTTTCTCAATTACCCCTAAACGGCTGGATAAATATAACAGCGAAAATTACACAATGTTTAGGAATAACACCTGTCCACGAACAAAACTTCTAAATGTAAAAATGAAGTTTATGTATTACCTTTAAATTTTGTGTGAAAATGTGAAAACATTTTTTTTTATTTCACTGCCTCTTTAATTTCATTTCAGTTATATTAGTAATTTATTATTTTTATCAAGACCTAACAATTTATACGGTTTTCATTGGTAGTTAATGCTATCAGTTTTGACTGTAACTTACTTCTTTGATTGAATAACGAATGTAGTGTCTGTCTTTTTCTTTGTACTCATACGGTCTTAATATACGCATATGGTCCAGCTCGTAGCAGACCGTACACGTATACTCATACGGTCCGACCGTACGCGTATGGTCCGACCGTACGCGTATGGTCCGACCATACGCGTACGGTCGGACCATACGAGTATACGCATACGGTCCGGACCGTACGCGTACGGTCCAAATACGCGTATGGTCTGGAACATATATATGACATTATAGGCCTGATCTCCGTGAGATTTTATGTTGAAAATACATGTTCTACTACGAGTCACTCAGTGTGACGGAGTTTATGAGAGTTGGTGTAGGTAGATCTCGCATCTAACTTCTTGTTTATTTCACATAAATTTAGTGTTTGCCGTATAAATTTAACTTGGGGATTTTGGGACCTCAGTATGAGTTCGCTTTGTAATCTTGGTTAAGCTTCACAGGTATTTCTACAAACATTAAAGATATTATTACATTGTGTCATAATATATTATGGGTTATTGCATGAATATTTGGGAATATTGTCCCGAGTAGAATTTTATTTTGCACAAGCTTGCGAATGCAATATATTTTCTACGAGAGATAATATTGTCAAATATTCATGCAATTACTCTTTAAATAATTGTATAGCAAAGCTAAATTTTCTATACAGGGGATTTTTATTGTCAGTTGATTCATGTAAATTAATTCATATTGCACTAGTGCAATGTGGTAATTTGTTGCACGTTTACTGTTGGTTGCTTTCTTACGGAAATATCATGTTGCTATACAATAAAATAATTTATTGTAATTCTGAAATATGGATATTCTGTTTTTTCAAAAATTGTATCAATGAGGCAATTGTTGGTACAAACAGACAAATTTACAAAAGTCCCTTTTACAAAGTCAAATTACATCATATCAAGTCCTTTTTTTCTCTTTTTATCTCCTCTTCAATTGGGAATTTTTACTGAATTTTATCCTCAATTTATATACTATGAGTAAGTGTGATTTTTTTCTCATCAGATAATTCGCTTTTAAGGGGGTAGACCTGGGTAGGCCTAAAATTTTCCACTCGTTTAATTTTCTTAATATTTTCAGTATTAAAACTACCCATGTTCATGTTGTCTTTCAGCAATTTTCAACAATTTTTACCGTCCAGTTTTATGTCTAGTGGTCATCAAAGATACCCTGTTTCTTCATATTATTTGGTCCGTTCAGGACTTGATGGTGGTGTATAAAATTGGCCCTAATTAAATATGTATTCGATTTAAAATTATTTCAAATGCAAAATTCTATAGTTTAGACATGTGTGAAAGTAAGAATGAATAATGATAGAAAATTTAAATAGTTTGAACTGAAATACATAGGTGTTCTGAACAATATAGGCTGAACTTTTTACTCTAATTTGATCACTATTAGACGCTTCTTGTAAAAAATTCTGTCGTTTAATATTCAACAAAAACTGAGAATAGAAAGAAAACTAGTATATGTAAGATATATCAAAATTTTAGAAAATTCTACCGTCCCATTTTTTCTTAATTCAGAATAAAGTTGGTAAAAATCAATAAAATTGCTGAATCTGTGCTATAAATTACCTCCCTTGGAAGAAATCTGACTTTTACATATTTTCATTATCTTTGGACAGCATTGCAAAAATGTAGAGTAAAATGCACTCATTATAAATAACTGGATGTTGGGTATTTGTTTTCATGACAAAATTAATATTTATTTGCTGTGTGGATAAATTTTTACAATTTTAAAATTTTGATAATACCTATTGTAATGATTCTATTTGTTTGTGTAAGTAATAAAAAAAGTGAAAAACGGAGTTATCTCCTCCTGCCCCAGGTCTACCCCCTTTCGAGGTGATTCGCGGGAATGTTATTCTAAAGTTTTGAGAAATTTTCATTTGATGTACAAGCATAACATTTTCGCCAATGAATTAAAAAAAACTGCAGCCTCATGAAATAATAAAAGGCACGAAAATCATCGTATCGTCAATAATCTTAAAAATAAATACTCTTTACTTTTTTGCTGTTATGTTATCAGAAACTCCTTTTCTTGAAAAGAGAAATAAACATGTCTGTTGTTTCTTGCGGTGCATGAAAAAAATGATTTTCCAACTATACTACAGTCACCTGGGGTAATAAAACGGGCTCAAGAGCTCCCCTGAGAGCCCGGATCTCATGTATGTGGAGCCCTAGTCCATTAGTCGGAATCCTGTGAGTGGAGCCTGGAGCCCTAGTGTTTGAGCCCTGAGCTGTTCTGTTGGAGCTCGGAGCCCTTGTGTTGGAGCCAGGAGCCCAACATTAAAAGTTTGAAGCACGGAGTCCGTGCAATTCCCAAACAAGACGAACATCAGCAATACAAATCCGAATTTTCGTCATGTTATTTTATCTCTTGCAGCTTGAATGTTGTTATCATGTGGTATGTTTTTGTTTTCTGTGTATGTTTTTATGCCCACAAAGCCATTCTAAGCAGTTACCAAGTTACAGTTATTTTACTATATAGTACTTATCATGTGGCCGGGAAAATGGATAATGAATATTGCATTGATTCGCTGAAAAATGTTGATTTTCTCAAAAAATAAACGTAGAAGAACTATCGACTTTTGTTACGCGTTACGTACAATTTTTTCACGTCAAACGCTTTTCAAGATGTATATAAAAGAAACAAACGTGCACTTTATAATAAAGTCCCTAGAATAATGTTTAAATGCAACATAATGGAGTTAGAAATAACAATAGCTAGGAGTATGTTGAAAAATAAATATATTAAACGGCTTAAAAAATAGGTAAAATTCAGTGCAATTACCAAAAAGCTGGAAAATAACACCAACACCGCGCATAACGTCAGACTTCTGTATTTCTTAGTTTTATGAAAGATAGAAACTTAGCATATTGTACTGTGACAATTTTAACACAAATTACAAAACCAACACAGGACACTTATTACGTTGAAAGAAAATCTTCGAGGCGTTATGAAGTAAGGCCAACGGTTTAAAAGTGAATGAAATATTTATCCATGAAGCATTAGAGGAAAAACAGTATGTCTCGATTAATTACGCAGATTCCATGTGAAGGCTAAAGGTTTCAGTAGTTTTTGGTACGAATGAAGGATGGAAAATTTATGGAAACTCTTAAAAATGAAAACACATGAAAAAGGTAAAATGATTGGCATTTTATTTCACCTAGCCCCTAGCAAGAATGATCATTAACCATCAGCTTCAAGTTGTCATATTAACTACGACATCTCTTATTTATTGAAAACTGTAGGGATTGATTTTTCTGCAAATGCGCAAGATGAAAATCCTCAAAATGCCATGTTAAACAATATTTGTCTTATATTAAAATATTATATTTATATGTGCAGATGCAAGGGTACTGATATATCTTTTCGAGGGGGACTTGAATTTTAAAAATTTTCTGTTGTTATTGAAAAATTATCTACATACTATATGACCCCTACACAAAGAGTTTTCGTGAAGAAAATGGATGGGAATTTTTGAAAGCAGTACTCAGTGGTTAATACGTCATTATTATTAATATTATATATATACTTTATCTTTCTTTTTTTAAAAGTTTATTGAATTAATATCAATTGTCGCTATTTTATTTGGTGTTCTGTATATGTGTTGTACATGTAACTATCTGTGAGTTGTCTTTGTATGTCCATTTATTGTTCTGAAATACCAGAGGCTCCCAGGAGCCTGTAATCGCTCACCTGGCAAACTATTGCAGGCGAGAATATTTTTTTATGAATTTCTCATAGGGTCATATGCTAAACTAAGTTCGGCTTTGGTGGCCATCTTCGTTATTGGGTGGGGTCATTTGATATTATTCTGAAAGAGGATCACCTAAGGACCACACGATCAAAGTTTTGTTCCACTTGAGCAAGTCATTCCAGAGGATAAGAATTTTGATTGAATTTCCTATAGGGTCCCATGTTAAAGAAAGATCGGTTGAGGTGGCCATCTTGGTTAGCAGGCGGGATCATAGGATATAACTCTGAAAGGGGATCACCTAAGGACTATTCCATCAAAGTTTGGTTCAAATTGAGAACGTAGTTCCAGATGAGATTTTTAATTGAATTTCCCATAGGGTCCTATGTTAAATTAAGTTCAGCTGTGGCAGCCATCTTTGCTGCAGGTGGGGTCATTAGATGCGATTCTTAAAGGGACGTACATTTGTACGTAGTAACTATTTTACCAAAGTTTGGTTCAAATTCAGCGAGAAGTTCCAGACAAAAAGATTTTTTAATGAATTTTGCATAGTGTCCTATGTAAAACTACGTTCCGCTGTGGTGGCAATCTTGGTTGGCAGGCGGGGTCATTGGATACAATTGTGAGTGATAATCACCTAAGCACCATTGCATCAAAGTTTAGTCCCATTTGAGCAAGTAGTTCCAGAGGAGATTTTCATAGAATTTTTCATAGGGTCCCATGTGGACACCTTGTTTGAATGACAATTTTTTGCAGTTTGCAGGTTTGGTTCCAGTTGAACATTAAGTTCCAGGCTACCAGATTTTTTTAATGAATTCTTGCGTTTGGTCCAAGTTCGGCTATGATCACAATTTTTCATAGGGTGTAATGATAAACTACATGTATTAGTTGGGTTGTGGTGCCCATGCTAGTTGGCAGATGTGGTCCTCAGATATAACTTTGATAGGCAAGCACCAAGTGACCATTCTACCAAAGTTTGGTTCCAAGTTAGCAAATAATTTTAGACAGATGTTTTTAATGAATTTCCCATACAGTCCTCTGTTAAAAGCTAGTTCGGCTATGGCATGATGGTGTATAAGTTCCGTTTAGGCAACCATTTTGGTTGGCAGATAGGGTCATCAGATATATTTTTGAAAGGAACCCACCTAGTGACCATTCCACCAAAATTTGGTTTCAATTGAGTGAGTAGTTCCCGAAAAAGAAAATTTCAATGAAATTCCCATAGGGTCCTATGTTACACTAAGTTCCGCTTAGGCGGCCATCTTGGTTGGCGGGAGGGGTCATCTGATACAATTCTGAAAGGGACCCACCTAGTGACTATTCCACCAAAGTTTGGTTCCAATTGAGTGAGTAATTCCAGAAAAAAATATTTCAATGAAATTCCCATAGGTTTCTATGTTAAACTTAGTTCCGCTGCGGCGGCTATATTGGTCGGAGGTCAGAAATGCCGGACACAATTTTGAAAGTAGACTACCCAAGCACCATTTTAGTAAAGTTTGGTTAAAATTCAAATGATAGTTTCAGAGGAGAAGATTTTCAAAATTCATCCCCCTTTTTTCTATTTTTAGCCTGGCAGCCATATTGGTCGGGATCATCGGACACAATTTTGAAAAGGGATCACCCAAGGATCATTTCAGGAAAGTTTGGCTAGGATTGCCTTTGTAGTTTCAGAGGAGAAGATTTTTAAAATTTCATCCCCCTTTTTTCTATTTTTAGCCTGGCAGCCATCTTGGTTTAAGGGCGGGGTCATCGGACACAATTTTGGAAGAGGACCATCCAAGGAACATCCCACCAAAGTTTCATAAAAATTGGCTGAACTGTTTCAGAGGAGAAGATTTTTTTGTAATTGTGGACAGACGGACGACGGACGACAGACGACGGACGCCAAGTGATGGCAAAAGCTCACATGGCCTTTTAGGCCAGGTGAGCTAATAAAACAATTACAAAAAAAGAAAAAAACTACGACATCTCTTGTCAGGCGTATGTCTGTGTGTGTGTCCATAAATTTTTATTTAAAGACCTTCTCGGAGGTCACATGAGCGATTGCAACTACATTTATCACAATAGTCAATGTTTGTTTGGCTCTTGAAATGTACCCGGTCTACTATTTGGCATGCCGCGCCCATCCACGATTTTGTGTCTGTTAATAAATATGCTCCATTCTACGGGTTGTATATTTTTTTTTACTATGGAATTACGATTCGCACGCGTTAGTTCTACTCTTAACGACTTTAATGAACGTAAACTTCCTAACACAGCAAACATTTCACAACAGATTTACAGATATCATAGGTAGTTGAGTACTTTTAAGAAGCTTTAAAATAGATACGAACATTTGATATATAAATATGGCGTAACTCGCAAACAGCTTATTACGACGGGCATTTTTAATCCTCGATTTGACGGAAATGTGGCTAAAAATGCCAGAAATTGATTAAAGACAAGAAAAGCTGGGACGTAACATACATTCTTAACGTAATAGGGGATATCGACAAGATACTCTACTTGTTTCCGTTAAATTAGCTTTGAGATCTAGTGACCCGAAATTTTACACACACACTGGCCTCTCACTGATACAGTCGAAGTCTACTGAAATATATGATGATTTTTTACCAAAACCTTCGGGAAGTTTGAGTTTGATTTTTCTTCTTCGACCGTGTTTAACCAGCAAACTAGGCTCAGTGAGCTAGCTGAGAGATTAGCGGCTAGCAACCTTTGACATTTCTTTCCGGCAAAATCACGAGAATATAAATATAGAGATATACGTTGTACAATGGCCACAAATAAATGTAAACAAACAAAGTAAAACGATATGATGGGCATCATCGAAGGGGAAATGTTGCAACAAATATACAAGCTGAAAAGCAGCTAAAAATATCGAAAAGGGATCCACCCCATTTCGATATTTTGGCTGTTTTTTTCTGGTTTGTATGTTTGGTGTAGTTACTTTTTAATTGTGGCTTACCATACCATTTTTACTTTGTTTTTTTCCCAAAATTACGTATTGTCATTTTGTCTCCTTTCAAGATTGTAGTCATGGAGTTAGTAGTCTACCTGTTTTGGGTTTTGTTCGTATGTTTTTGTTATACTTTAGGGAAACGGGACAGATAAAGGAAAGGTTTTGGCACCCATACACTGGCTTAACCCTACCGCAGGCTTTTGCAAGTGCCGGAACCAAGTCCGACTGTCCCGAGTTCCTATGGTTGTTTACGTTTGTCTTTTCTCTTATTTGGTTTTCCTGTGTACATGTAGTTCCCTGGCAGATTGTCGCATGTAATTGTAATTTTCAACCATTGTAGATGTTTCCTGTTATCCACATTTTTACATTAATTGTGCTTTGGTTATTTAATAATAATATGAATTCTTAAATTTGCATTTAAATCTTTTCGACTTTATATTTTCTATGGTTTGAAATTTATGGTTTAATTGTTTTAGTGTACTTTCTTTATTCAATTTTGCGTTGTGGATTTTCGACATAATCTGTGATGGTGTGGAAAAGAAAACCTTTTTTCTTATTATTCCGTAATTCAAAAGTGTTAAAATCAATTTGTTAGTTTCTAGTGACGATGTATAATCAAATAACACGGTATGTGAACACCGGATATTGGTAAAAGGACTGGTACCGTCAGTTGAGAAAACTTCCGTACAGTAAACTTGGTACTAGTTTTGTTAGGACCCAGTTCACTGTACAATAACCGTTCAATGCTTTTCTCCGTTGCTGATACTAGTCCTAGTACCAATATACGGCGTGGTTCCCATATGGTGAATAATCCATTTACAAGTTTCTATCTATAAAGACATTTTATGAGTTCTATCGAACATGTAAATATATCTTCATTTATCTTCTATATTGTTAATCTTGAAGCGCTTAATATTTAATCTGTTTATTGATTCAAAACAGAATTTGTTATAAAATATTCGACAATTTGTTTAACTGAAGTTTTATACTTCAGTTGAAGTCAGCCTTTTATACTAACAACATCCGGCTACGTTTGTAAAAATAAAAATTCCATACTGAAATCTAGCGCTTGTGGTCGCTCTTCAACCTTGCGAGTAAGTGCCGCTAGTGGAGTATTAAGTTAAGTAAGATGCAAAGTCGTCTGCAATCATCTGTGGTTTCAGCATTGTCGAGGGTACCACCCCCCTACCCCATTGATCTGGAATACTACCAGATTTTGTACAAGGCGTCTGGAATTTTCCCTAACAGAGAGGTGGCGTAGTCATAAGAGACATAATTTTGGAAACATAGAATAAAAAAATGTGAATACAATTTTGTTTAATTTCCTGAAACTCTCAAAGACCAGCGGTGTTTGAGAATTCTTGTAAGCAACCATGCTTTTTTGGTGCATTTAAGTAAAAGCTAAAATTTTCAATGGTTAGATTTGAAAAAAATTGTTCATACCAATTTCGGTTAATTTCCTGAATATGTCAAAGACAAGCTATTATTTGGAATCCTTGTTAGCAACCATGCTTCTTGGATGAGTTAAAGCCAAAACAAATATGTTCAATGGTTAGATTTCAATTTTTTTTTTTCATTTCAATTCTGGTTAATTTCCTGATACTCTCAAAGACCAGTTAATTCATGGAATTCTACTCGGCAACCAAATCTTAATAAAGGCCAAATTATAATGACAGTGGAGTTAGCAGGCGAGACGATAGGTTCTGTGAACCCTTTACGAATTATTTTGCAATATTTTTAGGAATATTTAAGCGTTACGTGCTGTGCAGCTACTAATAATAAAGGTATATCGCCCTCATTAATTAGCATGCAAGTTCTTTCTTATAGTGCAACAAAAAATAGATTTACCGAGGAGCGTTCCAGAACTATAGTTAATTATATGTATATCTATCAGCACCAATAAATATATATATATACTATATTGTATAGCAGGTATTGATACAGCTCATAATGGCAACCATCGAACTTCCAAATTTTAATAATTTCAACAATGAAAGGATATAGAGTAAATGCACAAAGTCTAGATCTCTACATACATGTAAAACCAAGCAATGGAACAACTCTTTTCTTGTTCTTCATCTTCTGAAGTCATCATGAGACATTCAATAATGAGCGCTGTACATACCCCATGGTAAGTACAACCCGAATCAGTATTTCGAAAAAGAGGTATTTATCATTTGCTTTTAAAAAGTGGAAGGGAGTCTTCGAAACTCTAGTCCTCCATTTTAATTGTTTATCATCTTACAACTGTGAAAGCAGAAGAATTTCTCTTGAGTCTAATTGTTGAAGGCCTCATGGTGACTTCAAGATGAAGAACAACGTTAACAAAAAAAAACGTTCAATTGCTTTGTTTAACCATATATTTGTAGAGACTTTGTCTCATGTAAACTTACTCCATATCCCTTCATTGCTTATTATATCGATGAGCAAAACTGGACGGTATCATATGACATTCCAGTAAGCAATCCGACATTATCAGATTATTGTTTTGCCAATAAAACCTTAACATGTACTTGAATATTGACAAAAAATTAAGAGGTGCAAAAATATTCCATCGTGCGACAAATTAAAGTACAAAATGTATAGTCAAAATAAAGCTTTATGAAGACGCTGCATGGGAAGCAAGAAGAAAGCATAGATATATCAAATTTCAAAAATGGTTCCACCATCATTCTCTAGAATCTTTTCTCGGTAGTGTCCAATAGAGGCCCAGTGGCTTTTGGGGCCTTTAATTAACGTAATTCTTTTTCAACTATAAAGGGAGAGATAACCCACTCCTCTAAACTATTGAAGTTTGCGACTATCGTACCCACCGCATGCATTACTGTACTAACGTGAAGCGTACATTTCGAACATAATTGGTTAAAATGAATTTGTGCTTTTGATAGATTACTGTCGCTTTGAAGGGTTCTGTTCCTTTTTAGCGTACTTTTACTTGTTGCATTCACTTAAAAAAAACAATCGCGGAAAATTGTTTTTGAAAATGCTCACTGGGACATTTACATTTGCGTTGTTGTTCCAATTTATTTCTTGCTTAGACGGGTTTTCTTAAACACCTCTTCACCTGCATGATGACGAGTATGTGTAGAAGCTGAGAATCAACACATTTTCCAATTGGCTTCACCTTTCGTTTGGCTTTTAGGGAGTGACCATTTGGTGGGGCTCGGGAGGAATTCAACGAAAAAAAATCCAGGTTCAGAAATTTGGTGTAAAAATTATCAGGACAAGAAAAAAATAACCAGGATAATATATATGATACAAAATTTCTGGCTTGAACTGAAAAAATCGAAAGTATTGCTTCCAGTGAGAAAAAAAAAATGTCAAGCTCAAAGATTGCATGAGAAAAAAATAAAAAATATCCAGGATCAGATTTCCTTCCTTGCCCTCTTTTATAAATAGAATGGTTTCTCCTTTACGTACACATAGTATGGACGAATATTGAGAATCAACCACTACGATGTCATGGTAATTACATTTGTTGTATTAACAAGGGCGATGTTTTTTTTGTATAAACTAGATCTATATTATTTATTCTTATTTCCCCAGTGGGGATCTAGGATGAAAGAAATTGGTCATATATGAGCATATTTCTGTTATTTTCAGTCTAGTATAGTTAGACATTCGGTTCGTTATTACTAAAATACAAATACACAAATATAAGTTGCATAATAAAACAATCAATTTCGTTATGCTGTACACATGTTTCCTCGGCCCAATACGACTGTCCTTGGACATAATACAAGACCAATATGAAAAATCTCTTCTATTACCCTATAATATTGCATGTATTACTAGTGTTTAAAAAGAAACATGTAGTAATTCCTCAAAATTTGTTGGGGTTCTGGTGATTTGGTTACAATGTAATAAAAGGTCCCAAAATTGAAGTTAAAGCAAAACTGTCGTTATAACGCAGTCATTAATTAAAAAAAATGTATGTTGTGAAATCCCCACTCCAAATAAAAAAATATAGTTCTGTGCCATTTTTAAAATCTGTAGGTACTAAAAACTGATAGGAGATAACTAAAACATGGCTTTCCTACTAAGAATAGGATTGGGTAGAGTAAGAAATTGGTACGTTTAGTTTTCTAACTTGAATCCAGTAATACAACTTTAATTCTACTACTTTATTTTCACAGGGGCAGTGGATCTGTCACAATATGGTTCAAATTTAACATCAATCGAATTATGTAGTGTGAAATACATGTATGTATCATAATAATATTCGTTTTCTTTATCTCTTGAGGCAAACAATTGTTTCCTAAAAAATCACTCAGACATGTGAAATAAACCAAAATTATACATTTTTTACAGTCATGTCAGTATAGACTGCATCTAAGTAGCAATCTGTCCGAACCATAAATGTCTTATACTGACAGAGATAACAAGATTTTAACATGAGGATATGAACAGTTTTTTTAGTCAACATATTTTAAGTAGTATATATGTACCGTTCAGTTCGTATTTGTCGAGGTGCCCGTCGAGGTGCTGTTGAGGTGCTACTGCAGTAATACTATATTCTATGCCTTTGTATTTGACGAGGTGCACGACGAGGTGCAACGAGGTGCTACTTTATGAACACTATATATCATTCCTTCATCTTTGACAAGGTGCTATTGTTCTAATAGTATATTCTATGGCTAGGTATTGGACGAGGTGCTATTGTTCTAGTAGTATATTCTATGGCTTCGTATTGAACGAGGTGCTATTGTTCTAATAGTATATTCTATTGCTTCGTATTGGACGAGCTGCTATTGTTCTAATAGTATATGTTCTATTGCTTCGTATTGGACGAGGTACTATTGTTCTAATAGTATGTTCTATTGCTTGGTATTGGACGAGGTGCTATTGTGCTAATAGTATGTTCTATGGCTTCGTATTGGACGAGGTGTTATTGTTCTAATAGTATATGTTCTATCGCTTCGTATTGGACGAGGTGCTATTGTTCTAATAGTATGTTCTATTGCTTGGTATTGCACGAGGTGATATTGTTCTAATAGTATAGTCTATGGCTTCGTATTGGACGAGGTGCTATTGTTCTAATAGTATATTATATTGCTTCGTATTGGACGAGGTGCTATTGTTCTAATAGTATGTGTTCTATCGCTTCGTATTGGACGAGGTGCTATTGTTCTAATAGTATATTCTATGGCTTCGTATTTGACGAGGTGCTATTATACTAACTCTTCACTTTGTTTACATGGTAACTGTTTGCTTTATTGTAGTCTCGCCCTCTAAGATGCTTTCATTTTTGAAGCTCTGGTCTCGCCCTAACTTAAGTATGCAAATGAGGTGCTACTAGTTATGCTTAGCAGTTCATTCTGGTATTGGCCTTAACCCAAATTTTTACCCTATACCTTAAACACTAAACCTAACCTATCCATAATTTATTGACCCTAACT
The DNA here is from genome assembly GCA_002080025.1 of Modiolus philippinarum. Taxonomy (NCBI): domain Eukaryota; kingdom Metazoa; phylum Mollusca; class Bivalvia; order Mytilida; family Modiolidae; genus Modiolus; species Modiolus philippinarum. Next base: position 136,592 of record MJUU01053201.1, on the reverse strand, counting down.
AACAGTAACCTTAATGTATATAACAGACACCCTAACCCTAATGTATATAACCATAACCCTCACCGTTATCTAACCTTAACCATGATATAACCCCCATCCTATTTATGATCTAACTTTGACCCTAACCTTTTACCTAAACCTTTTGTTGTAGTGTTGTAAGATAACCAGCTATGACTTTGTTTAGATGTATTATAACTAACTCTATCCAACTCATACTTACACTAACCCTAACCTTAATCCTAAACCCTAATCGTTTTACTTTTTTGTCTGCATTATTATGTGTTCTCTCAACTCGAAAACAAATTTTTCCCGGATTGAATCACCCACAGTGTGACGGGTGCTGTTAACAGAGCAGGACATGCTTACCCTTCCGGAGCACCTGATGTCATTCTCAGTTTCACTGGAGTTCACACTGTGAGTGCCTTTGTTCTGAATGTTGTGGTTTCTGGTTCTGTGCTTTGTGTCTGTCTGGCGTCATTGTTTTTGTGTCTAACGTCATTGTTTTCTGTGTTCTCGTTTTTGCCCTGTCTTTGGACTTCGATTTTTGTGAATTTCACCCCTTTGTTCCTTCGGTATTCTTCTGCCGTTGTCTCTTATACACTCATTTTCTGATTTTATTGTTTTTGTTCACGACTAACCCTAACCATTTTTTTTGCAATTTTCCTATACCTCCATAGTTACTTACTTTTTATTGTTATTCTTATATTCTCAAATTATTTGATTAACCCCCTTTTATCTCTAACCCATGACAATTCTATATTCATTTATTATTTTATTTTTGAATGTTATTCTAATATTTTAAACCTTTTGAGTTATTTCCCTTTTAGCTTTAATGTTAGTTGCAATGATAACTCTATATTCACTTTTTTCTCAAATGTTATTTCATATTCGTAAACTATTGGAGTTATCTCCTTACCCAGCCTCTAATCCTAACCAAAGTTGCTATGACCATTCACTATTCATTTATTTTATTGTTTGTTTTTTGTTTTCGAATCTAATTCTGATATTCTAATGTTATCTTCCTTTTATCCAAGTTCTAACTCTAACCTAGGCTGTCATGACAACTCTATATATCTTTTTTTTCGAATGTTATTCTTATATTTTCATGTTATTTCCTTTTATCTCTAACTTTAGTTGCTATGACCACTATATTTTTGATTATTTTTTATTCTATTTATTTTTCAAATTCTATTTTGAATTTGATTTCATACTTTTTTTAATAACCAAACCCTAAACAAAGTTGCTGTGACCATTCACTATTCATTTATTTTATAGTTTGTTTTTTGTTTTCGAATCTAATTCTAATATTCTCATGTTACCTTTCTTTTATCCAACTTCTAACTCTTAACCTAGGCTATCATGATAATTCTATATTCATTTATTATTTTATTGTATTTTCGAATGTTATTCTAATATTCTCAAACTATTGTAGTTATTTCCTTTTTTCCGTAACGTTTTAGTTGCAATGACTACTATATTCATTTAGTTTTAAATATTTTTTATTCTATTTATTTTTCAAATTCTATTTTGAATTTAATTTCATACCTTTGTTTTAATAACCAAAATTATTTTCCTTTTCCCACAACATAACCACTCAGGCAGATGTCATTACTTTTTCGTTTCTTGGAGGTCACTCTGCGTTTATCCAGGCTTGTGACTGGCTATCCGATAGGATAGGCCGCATTACCTCCCCCCGTCACAATTATTTTTAAGCTATTGGGAGTATTTTGATTTTGTTGATGTAGAATGTCATATTAGTAAGTAGATGTATTGTCAATTTAGTGTTAGGTCTTTGTTGCCGCACATACTCCAGGAGATCTTGACGGTCAATTTCATCGATGAGCTCGTCAAGATCCTGTTTATTCTTTATTAGCATGGGTACATCCAAAAATCTGTTGTTATTCTGGCTGGCATGACAGTATCTCAATTCATTCGTTTCTAAATTCCGCAAAATATATCCAAAGGATAGGTTAATCTTAAAGACAGACGTTTGTTGATAAAATATTTCCCATAATTTTTCTGGAATGTTTGGTAGAGAGCTGTTTTCCAAACCGAAGTTGTATCGATCCTGTATAAGGTTTCCTGTATGTTGTGCGGTTCGAATGCTTGGCCAGTTTTCTAGATACAACTGTCGAGTGTCATGATCTTCGGGCAAGATGTCTGGTTTGGTAGGATCCTCATCGGTCGCTGGTGTGGTAACATTTTTGGCTGAGGGGTCGGTTGGTATTCCCTTGCTGCTTTCAGGTTGCTTTGTAGATGGTTTATCCTCTTTTCCAGATTGTGATGTGTTGGATCTGTTCATCATCAACACCAACTTCGTAGGTTTGTCACCTGGTCTTTCGTGTATAGCACGGTGACGCTTGAGATTAGATTGGTCGTTGAAATATTGACCACAGACATCACATCTTAACGTGTAGTCATGGGAAGCCTCATGCCTTCTTTTGTTGTCTTCTCGATCGAATTTTTTCTCACACTTGGTACAGCTAAACTCTTGATTATTCTCTGAATGGCTCTTCGCGTGTCGTTGTAAACTATACTTTTCGGTGTACGTCTTAGGACATTTGTCACAAGCGAACATATTAACTTCTGGTCAGCGGAATGGCAGTCTGGCGACTGAAGAGGCCGTTTGATAGCGTCTTTATATAGTTCAAGTCATTTGTATCGATGGCTGTGATTGGTCGGTTCATTTTGTAACACGGTTTCTGATTGGTTGATTTTCCTGCATTCTGATTGGCCAATGCATTGAAAATGGAGGCTTCTGATTGGTTGAAATCCCTGCAATTTGATTGGTCCACATTATGTACGCTTTCAATCCACTCTTTGTTACAGAATTGATGACTTATTGACCTTCATTTGCACTTCTTTTTAAATTTTATCTCACATATGTTACCATGGGTAACCCTAACAATAAGAATCCAATTGGAATCATCTTTCTCTTGCTGGAACTCTAACCAGTGTTCTGGTACCATCATTTCTTGTGGGTCTGTTCATTATCATCACTAGCTTCGTAGGTTTGGCACATGGTCTTTCGTGTATAGCACGGTGACGTTTGAGGCTAGATTGGTCGTTAAAGAACTACACACAGACATACTTAAATATCTACCAAGATCACGCTAGTGTAATATCAACAGGACAGAAAATGTATCCGAACACCTACCGAGAATACCCTCGAAAGCTTCAGACCTACCCTGATACCTAGCGACAGCACATTCGAAAGCTTCAAACCTTCTTTTGTTGTTTTCTCGGACGATCTGTTTCCCACACTTGGTACAGCTGTATTTTTTATTTTCTTCTGAGTGGCTTCTGTGATCTTATTGGCTAATCTTTTGTCAATGGAAGCTTCTAATTGGTTGAAACCCCGGCAATTCGATTAGTCAACATTATGTACAGCTTCAATCCACTTTTTGTTTCAAGATTGTTTCAAAAATACTAAAGGAAGTTAGAAGTGATACATAAGTTTAATGTATTTACTTAGTAACCATGGTGATGTAATTGTATTGTGTTAGTAACAATGGCGATTTTTTGTTAGTAACCATGGTGATATCATGGTATTGTATTAGTAAAAGGAAGATTTCATGATATTGTGTTAGTAAAAGGAAGATTTCATGATATGGTTTTAGTTGTGGCAATGTTAAAGTTTTCAAATTTGCACTCAGTGACCTTGACCTTTGACCTGGCTGAATTTTTTTGATGGATTTGTACTTAGCTTCATTAGATCTATTCATATATTCATCTATTCATATATGGAATATCAAGCCTCTAGCAATAGTAATTAACGAGCTATAGCAAAATCTAGAATTTGACCTCTGTAAACTTGACCTTTGACCTGACCTCAGTGAAATTTGCACAATGCTGTTCAGTTTCATATGACTAATATACAGGCCAAATATAAAGGTCCTATCACATCTGGTTGAAAAGTTATAGGCAATGTTAAAGTTTTTGTTAAAGTTTTCAAATTTGCACTCGGTGACCTTGACCTTTGACCTGACCCAAATTGTTCGGGTGGATTTATATTAAACTTTGTTAGATCTATTCACATATGGAATATCAAGTCTCTAGCAATTGTAATTAACGAGCTAGAGCAAAATCTAGATTTTGACCTTTTGACCTCTGTGACCTTGAACTTTGACCTGACCTTAGTGAAATTTGCATAAAGGTGTTCTGCTTTACATGATCAATACACATATTAAATATGAAGTTCCTATAACATCTGATTTAAAAGTTATAAGCCAGGTTAAAGTTGCGGACAGACAGAAAGACATACAGACAGACAGACAGACGGACAGACAGACAGACAGACAGACAGACAGGGCAAAAACAATATGCCCTCGATCTAAAGATCCGGGGGCATAAAATCATACTTGGCCTGAGTTTTGTGGTATACAAGTTACATTCCAAGTTTGAAGACAATATATTATTTCATTCACAAGTTATCAGTCAGAAACCCTAAGATTCGCAAAATTTCAAAGTTTCAAAGGGCATAGCTCAAGAACCTCTTGGACCTCTGAACCCGAAATCGAACTTGGCCTGAGTTTTGTGGTATACAAGTTACATACCAAGTTTGAAGACAGTATATTATTTCATTCACAAGTTATCAGTCGGAAACCCTAAAATTCGCAAAATTTCAAAGTTTCAAGGGGCATAACTCCAGAACCCCTTGGACCTCTGAACCCAAAATCGAACTTGTCCTGAGTTTTGTGGTAAAGAAGTTACATACCAAGTTTGAAGACCTTATTTTATTTTGTTCACAAGTTATCAGTCGGAAACCTTCGGGGGACGGACGGACATACGGACGGACGGACATACGGACGGACGGACGGACCTACTATTGGGCAAATGTTGGATACAATGTCCAAATAATTATTAGGTTCTACTGTTTGGTACATTCAATTTTTTATTGGGTATACATTTGTGATGTCACATCAGTACACTTTTTGGGTTTATGTCCAACTCAGTTGTTGGTACTATCCAAATATGTATTGGGTATATTCTAAATAACCACTTTGCAGATACATCATTTTTTTTTCATCATGCCCCCAGATTTTATATAGAATGTACCCACTATTCATGGACAAAGTCATCAATTGACTTTGGACAATTAAATAGGTATTTACCAAATACCTATGGACAGAGTAACCAATTGTACCCACAACTTAGGGACAAACAAACAAACAATATGTACCCACAATTTATGTACGAAGTAACCACTAATGAACCATCCAATGATTTTGAACAATCACATTAGTAATGTACCCACAACCTATGGACAAGCCATATGTAGCCACAATTTATGAACAAAGTAACAAATAATTAACCATCCAATGATTTTGAACACATTAGTGATGTACCCACAACCTATGGACAATCCATATGTACCCACAATTTATGGACAAAGTAATCAATTGACTTCGGATAATTAAATAAGTACCCATGATTTATGGACAAAGTAATCAACTGACTTTAGACAATTATACAAGTACCCACAACTTATGGACAAAGTAATCAATAATGAACTGTCCTTGGACTCTGAACAATCACATGAGTGATGTACCCACAACCTATGGACAAACCATATGTACCCACAATTTTTGGACAAAGTAATCAACTGACTTTGGAAAATTATATAGGTACCCAAAATTTATGGACAAAATAACCACTAATAAACTGTCCAATGATTTTGAACAATTACATAAGTGATGTACCCACAACCTATGAACAAACCATATGTACCCACAATTTTTGGACAAAGTAATCAACTGACTTGGACTATTATATAGGTACCCACAATTTATGGACAAAGTAACCAATAATGAACTGTCCAATGATTTTGAACAATTACATTAAGTATTGCACCCACAACCTATGGACAAGCCTTATGTACCCACAATTATTGGACAAAGTAATCAACTGACTTTGGACAATTATACAAGTACCCACAATTTATGGATAAAGTTACTAATAATGAACTGTCCTTTGACTCTGAACAAACATATTGGGGTATAAAAATATTGCATTTACCACTCAGGGATACTCGCAACTCATCCAAATAAGTCCTTGACTCAACATTTTCTCTTGAGACACACCAAAATTTCAAATTTTAGGATCTCTATAATGGTCATCAGAATTTTAACCAGAGGCTCCCAGGAGCCTGTATCGCTCACCTGGTTGTTTTCAGTTGCCACAATTAAGGTAACAATGTAAGTTATACAGTTGATCTTCAGTTTCTCTAACTTTTGTAGGTCGAACACCTCCAATATCTTGAACTGTTTTTAAAGTCTGATCATGTTTTATTATATTTCTTTGTTGGGATTTTTTAATAAAAAACTTTCTTGCTAAGGACCACTTTCGACACCAGTTTTGAAGTCGAGACGTCATTTTGTAAATGGCAGTCAACAAACAATTTTCAACACCAGTTTTGAAGTCGCAACATTAATATCTATTTGGAAATCAAATTTCTTTGAAATCGGACAATGTTGAATTTTCTCGCCTTTTTGGTAGCCATTTTAAATATGGCGGTCAACAAACAATTTTTAACTTCAGTTTTGAAGCTGCGACATCAAGACCTATTTGGAAACCAAATGTCATTCAAATCGGACAATGTTAAATTTTCCCGCCTTTTTTGGCGGCCATTTTGAAAATGGTGGTCAATGAACTATTTTCAAAATCGGTTTTGAAGTCGCAACATCAATATCTACTTGGAAACCAAATTTCATTGAAATCAGGCAATGTTGAATTTTCCCGCCTTTTTGGCGGCCATTTTGAAAATGGCGGTCAAGGAACAATTTTCAACACCGGTTTTGAACTCGCAACATCAATATCTATTTGGAAACCAAATTTCATTGAAATCAGACAATGTTGAATTTTCCCGCCTTTTTTGGCAGCCATTTTGAAAATGGCCATCCAGGAACAATTTTCAACATCAGTTTTGCAGTCGCCACAGCATGGCAAACATTTCATCAATTTACACTTAACCTTCATCTTCTATAGTTTTGGAAATTATAGATGAAAAATACGAAAATTTAAAAATTTTAAAAATTTAGTGAAAAAAGGGCAATAACTCCTACAAGGGTTTATGGATTTTCTTCAAAATTTCAGGGTAGGTAGATCTAAATATGCTAAACATTTTTGCAATTTACACTTGACCTCCATCTGTTACACTTTTTGAAATAAAAAATAAAAAATGCAACAATTTTGAAAATTTTACGGAAAAAGGGCTGTAACTCTGAGATGGGTTTTCAGATTTTCTTTAAAATTGCATGATGGGTAGATCTCATCATGCTGATCATTTTCACACAGGTCTGATTTTTGATATCTGTAATGGTTTTCAAGTTATTAGCCAAAAACTGTAATTTACCCCTATGTTCTATTTTTAGCAATGGTGGCCATGTTGTTTGACTGGCCGACTAATCGAACACAATTTTGAGAAGCCATACCCTGGTAATGATTCAGGTCAAGTTTGGTTACATTTGGCCCAGCAGTTTCAGAGGAGAAGATTTTTGAAATTGTTGACGGACAGACAGACAGACGACGGACGCCGGACGCATAGTGATGGCAAAAGCTCACATTGCCTTTTAGGCCAGGTGAGCTAAAAAGGTGCTCCTGGACTCGCAAAATAACAAGAGGCTCTCAAGAGCCTGTATCGCTCACCTGGACCATGGCTGACATAGATAAACGGCATTTCCAATAGGAAAAACAAAACATAAATCTTAGCAGAATACTTTTTAGTTTTTAGTGTGCATTTCCTAATTTCGTAGCAGGTGTATCTGCTACTAGTAGCCTTTTCATAAAATTTTGTATGCTCCTCCAACATTCGAAAGAATCACAGACTTAATCGCTGGGAAACAGCGCAATCGCCCCTTTGTCTTGTTATTTAGATTAAAAATATTTGTTTTTTTTTATCTTGTTGTGAATTACCGCTCCTTTTCCCCATGGACCTATATTTCATTTAGTTAAATGAGCAATGTAATAAATCAGCTATATATATATCAGTAAACACTAAAATCACCATTTCTATTAAGTCAGATATTGTTGTCTATCTCTGTTAGTTGTTCTAGGCTGTATTGTCAGTCCTAGTGAATAGTTTCCTGTGTACTATAACACAGGTGGTGGCAGCTATATATTGAGTATCCCCGGCCCGTCACAATAGTCCATTTCAAGAAACTGAAGTTTACCAGGTTTACCTGCAGTGACAGCACAGTAAATGATACAGTACCATACATACATTAAAGTCAATGAAACATGGCTAAGTTATTCTTCAAACAAAATTCAATCAAATTCAAAGTTGAAAACACACAAATGTCAAGTCTTGTGACAATGTGAAAGGATAGACAGCAGGCTCTTGGCATCTCCAAAATTTTACATGTATAGATGAGTTTATTTCAGTAACGCTGGCAAAAATAATGTGAAAGTAAAAAATTCTAAAATGTATTGATCCTACAAATTACTTCTGCCACGACCTTTGGGGCAACAGACAGGGCTATAATTGAAATATATATATATATTTTTAACAAAATTTATGTAGTTTTACCTTTATCTATTAAACATATACCTAAACAAACAATAAAAGCACTATACCTAAACAAACAATAAAAGCACTCTAAGTTTAAGAATTGGAGCGTAAAAATTGTGAAAATCGTCACTGGCGACATGTTTTCCTGTCTCGGAGAGGTTGCCAGAAAAGCGTGTTGTTTACATAGAACTACACCTTGAAACTTGTTCAAATTTTCAAGACGTATCCCTCATTACTCACTGAACACGAAAATACCAGTCGATATGACTATTTATGAGGGGAAAAAATTATTGTGTCACTTCGTTCCGACCACATAAAATGTAAACACGAGTAACTCGCCGACATTTTGTCTTTTGCAACACTCGTGTACATTGTAATTGTTCAATTTATATATTATCAATATATTATCGCGACAAGTCTTGATAATTTGGGCATTTTGTAAAAATAACAAACAAAATATCGCGATACTTTCTATAAAAAGTCAAGATAATTTTGTTGACTAGTTGAGATAATTATATGACTTTTAGAGTCATTGTCCACATATAGCGTCGACATAAACTGTTGTCGCGATAAATTATAATAACTTTTTCAATAATAACATGACAAAATCGTGTTATTTTATCTCGACTAATCGCGAAATTTATGATATCTGTCAACTGCGAAAGTGTGTGCCATCTGTTTTTAACCCAACTGGCTAGAGCCGGGATGAGCTTTTGTCGTCACTTTGCGTCCATCGTCTGCCGTCCAGCGTAAGCTTTTCATTCAAAGATCTTCTCCGCTGAAACTACTGGACCAATTGGCACCAAACTGGGCCACAATAGTCTTAAAGTGGTCCCCTGCAAAAGGGGCTTTTCGAGTCTATGCTAAATCCTAGATATCCTTTTCAGGGAACCACATAAAGACCAAATTTGGGCAAGTTTTTTTCCTATTCAGTAGTTTCTTCGAACGCGTTTTCCCATTAAAACTATGTTCTCCGCTTGCGGCGATCTTGGNTTCAGTAGTTTCTTCGAACGCGTTTTCCCATTAAAACTATGTTCTCCGCTTGCGGCGATCTTGGATGTGGCACGACCTCAAAAAAAAAAAAGAAAAAAAAAACATTAGCAAGGGACCTTCAAAAGACTATTGTAGCTTAGTTTCGTTCAAATTGGCTCAGGGCTGTTCCAGGAAGGCATTTGAAAATTGTCAAGACCACCCATAGATGTAAAGTAGGATTTTTTTTATTTGCTTGTGAATTCAGGCTTTTAATTAATAACACCGTTACATAGCAGCAATTTTCAAGTGCCTTCCCTTGTCCAATGTATGCTTTGCTGAAACAGTCCTCAGCATTTTCAAAGGAGAATATCATTGAATGTTTCCCTTATGGTCCAATGTAAAAACATTGTTCTCGCTGGCTGCCATCTTGGATATAGCGCAGATCTGATAATACATCTCTTTTGCAGGGGAGCACCAAAAGACTATTGTGGCCAAGTTTGGTTCTAACTAAGATAGTAGTTACAGAGGAGAAGGTCTTTGAATATGTTTTCCCATAGGGTGCAATGTTACAACCTGGTTCCCCGCTGACGGCCATCTTGGATATAGCATGGACTTGAAAAAACACCTTTTTTGCAGGGACCACTAAAAGACTATTGTGGCCCAATTTGGTGCCTATTGCCAGTGTAGTTTCAGAGGAGATCTTTTAATGAAAAGCTTACGCCGGACGGACGGACCACGGAAGCAAAGTGATTGCAACAGCTCATCCTGGTTCTAGCCAGTTTGGCTAAAAACACAAGGCACACACTTACGTAGTTGACAGATATCATAATTTTCTCGTTTAGTCGAGATAAAATAACACGAATTTGTCATGCTATTTTTGAAAAAAAATATCATAATTTATTGCGACAACAGTTTATGTCGATGTTACATGTGGGCAATGACTCTCTACAAGTTGTGTTAATTCATAGGATTATCTCGACTAGTAAACATAATTTTTTTGACTTTTCATTATCGCGAATTGTTTGTTATGTCGACAAAATATCCAAATTATCAAGACTTGTCGCTATAATTTATCGCGACTTTAATTTAGTTCGATGACAGAAATAGACTTCCATAGACAGGTCATAATTTTGTAATCAACTGCATGGGATGAGTATAGGCCGGGGTCTGTTAGTCGATCTTAGTCTGGTCATGTGACACCGAAATACACAATAATACATCTGACGATACAGTGAGAATAAGGTCTGTAAGTCTGGTCATGTGACACCGAAATACACGACAATAAATCTGATTGAAGTTTGGTGGAGTATAGGGTCTGTAAGTCTGGTCATGCGACACTGAGATGCACGATAATAAATCTGATTGAAGTTTGGCAGAATCTAGGGTCTGTTAGTTTTTTCATGTGACACCGAGATACACGCTAATAAATCTGATTGACGATTGGCTGAGTATATGGTCTGTTAGTCTGGTCGTGTAATACCAAGACACAAGATGATTTATCTAATTGAAGAATGGCTGACTATAGGATATGTAAGTCTGGTCATGTTACACCGAAATACACGATAATAAATATGATTGACGATTGGCTGAATCTAGGGTCTGTTAGTCATGTCTTTTGACACCGAGATACACTACAATAAATCTAATTGAAGATTGGCTGAGGGTCTGTAGGTTTGATCTGGTCATGTTACACCGAGATACATGATAATAAACATGATGGAAGATTGGCTGAGGTTAGGGTCTGTAAGTCTGGTCTTGCGTTACCAAAGTTAGTTCATTTATTTACAGCTTTACAAAGTATTTCACAACTTAAACTACAGGATATAAATACACTTTTTATCCCCGCACTTTCGAAGAAAGTTCGGGGATAATGTTATACCCTCCGTCTGTCCGTCCGTCCGTCCGTCCGTCCCACTTTTCTTGTGACTCAGACTTCTCCTACATTTTTGGATTTAGGGATTTAATTTTGTTGTAGAATTGTTGCATATAGTCTGCAGATGCGCAATAAGCTTTCGGATTTTCGATATTGGTATTGGTGCAAACAAGAGGCCCCATGATGTCAATTTTTACACATGTGGCATGTGACACAAACTCCTCCTACATTTATGGATTTAGGGATTTAATTTTGTTATAGAATTGTTGCATATAGTCTGTAGATGCGCAATAAGCTTTCGGATTTTTGATATTGGTCTTGGTGCAAACAAGAGGCCCCATGATGTCAATTTTTAAAAAGACCCAAAGATGTGGATTAGACACATGTGGCATGTGACGCAAACTCCTCCTACATTTTTGGATTTAGGGATCAGATTTTTATGCAGATATGTTGCATGTAGTCTATAGATTTGCAATAAGCTTTTGGAATTTTGGTTCTGGTTCCAACTTTGGTAAATTTCCTGAAAATGTCAAAGACACATATTTTTTTAAATTTTGGCATAAAATTTTATATTCTGACAAGTGTTTGGTAAAAAACAAACTTCTGATAACTTAGGATTCTGAAAGGTGGTTCCAATTTTGGTAAATTTCCTGAAAGTCTCAAAGACCACTTATTTTTTGGAATTCTACCTAGCAACCATACTTAAATTGTTTATTCAGTTTAGGAAAAACATTTTCATCAACTGGATTTCAAAAATATTGATTCCAATCTTGGTAAATTTCCTGAAAGTTCCAAAGACCACTGATTTTTTTTTAATTCTACTTAGCAACCATATATCCTAGAATTCTTTTAGTAACAATAATGACTATCAATATGGGATTTAAAAAATAATGAAAAAAAATATGCCAAGGGTGTATAACAACTGTTTTCTGTGTCAAACAGGGAGTGCGGGGATAGCTGTCGTTCCGACAACATCTAGTTTTCAATTGTATTCAATTGTATTTGGAATGGTAAATCAGATAGGATAAAACGTAATACCATTATCGGCGCTATCTAGCAGGGAGGTTTAAAAATGATCCACACTAAATCTTTTAATCTGTACTTAAAAGTAACTTGGGTAAAACGAGTCATTGATAATCAAACTGGTGATTGGCAAAGAATCTTATTTTATTACTTGAAAAATTATGGAAAAGAACATGCTTTTAGACTTCAAAAAGAAAAACTCAAAGAAATATCAAACAAATTGTCAAATCCATTTTGGAGATATGTTTTTCTGAGTTTACATTATGCTAGGCCTTCTGTTGGTAACAATTTTGACGAGTTAATATCACTTGATATTCTCAATTTTGTACCAATAGAAGAATTGAGATATTATATGATTTTGAAAAATTATAATATTCAGTACCTAGCAGATATATTTGAAAGATTTCTACTCTTATGATCAAATAAAAGAAAAGTCAAATACTATTATAGAGAACTTCTTACAATATTATTCTCTTTTATCACAAATTCCAAAAGTATTCAAAGATTGTATTAAGGAAAACTGTACAAATATAAATTTGATAACATTATTATGGAAGATGTTTTTTATAGGAAAATTGTATCAAATAAAAAAAAATAAAAGTCTTTTAGAAAATGTAGTCAACTTGCCGGTTGATAAATTTCAAAAATGGGGAGAAATACTTTGATGTGAAATAGACCACTGGTCAAACTATTTCATTCTACTGAAAAGATGTTGTCAGGATACATATCTTACAAACTTTCAGTTCAAGTTCTTTCACAGAATTCTTCGAACCAATTCCTTTTTATTTAAAATTAAGATTAAAGATACTAAGCTATGTTCTTTTTGTAAATCTCAAGAAGAAACAATTGAGCATTTGTTTTTTTTTAATGTCCTCTAGTATACAATTTTTGGGTAATATTTACTCAATTTACAAACAGGTTTTATGTCAATTTCCTGTTAGAAAAGAAACATATCTTCCTAGGCTGTGAAGAAGAGGGTCTGTTTTTGAATTTTTTAATTATTAATGCCAAAAACTATATATATAAGTGTAAATTTAAAGATCAAGCTCCAAATATCATTGGTATTATACATGTTTTGAAGAAATATCATTCAGCAGAGCTGTATACTGATGCTAAAAATGATAAAAGGTCTGTTTGTGAAAAATTTTGGGCCCCACTTCAAGAGATAATATTTTTTAAATTTATATGTATTAACTCCATATTATACAGAAACATGTCTTTTCGTCAACAGTGTGCAACTATTAAAAACATACAGGTATGCAAGAGATTATGAAAGAGTGACTGATAGTAGTATGTTTTGTTTTTCTTTGTGTACATTCTTTTTGCTATACATTATCTTTATTAGCCATTTTTTATATACTGCATGTTATAATAATCCCTGCTATGCACTAGTCAGGTGACATGGTAGGGTTTTTTCTGTAAAATTCTGGCTAGTGAAAAATAAATAAATAAAAAAAAAACAGTCTGGTCATGCGATACTGAGATACATTATGATACATTTGTAAATATGATTTTAGATTGCCTGAATAAAGGGTATTTAGTCTGGTCATCTGATCTGATTGAAAATTGGATGTAAGTCTCTTTATGTGACACTGAGGTACACGATAAAATTGCAATTCGAAAATGTGACGTATAAGGATAATGGCGTCTTAAATTTTGAAACAAATATTTTTGTTGAAAATGCAATTTCCGGGTACAGTTTGTACAGGTTTATCGACTAGGGAGGTGCGGGAAAACGAGACTCATAGACATAATATCCCTTTCTCCTAGCTATAGAGCTCATCCAATGTGTCATCAGTCTTCTTCCTGGCACAGGCACATGTCTATTCTAGCTTGAAACTTATGTATATGTACTATTTGAAACTATATGCATCCCTGAAAACAATTCTCGAAAACAGTCCGAAGTGATCAACACATCTTATTGACCGGTATAGAGAATTTTGTGACCAAGTTTGGTTCCAATTATCCTTGTTGGTTCAGAACGATAGGGTCCAATGTAACTTCGTTTTTCTCCTGACAGCGACCCTAATAGGATGTTGATATACAGGACACATTTTAAAGGAAAATGACAAAAAATGTTCCAATTTGCTAAGTAGTTCAAGTGGAGATCTTATTATTTTCATATGGTACAAAGAAAACTTTTGCCAACTAGCTGCTATCTTTGATTAGGTTCAAACATTCCGGACACATGTAAAAATACAAAAAATACCAAAGTTCAACAAAAACGGTAATTTTTTAGCTGTACGCGTGATTAAAGGAGTAAGCTGTCGTCAAAAAAGTTCATTCAAGGACTATTATAGCAAACATCTAAATTAAGAGGAAAGAACATCTACATCTTCATTTGATGATCCATTTTAGATGATCCATTACGCCAACACGTGTTGGCGTACAACACGTGTACGCCAACCGCTGCACCAATCTCAGATGTTGCAGATACAAATTATTAAAGAGGATTCATTCTTAATTGTGATTCTGACTCGCCTTGTGGATTCGTAAAGGTCAATATAAAATTGTCTCCCTCTTTCGGGGATGTCGGGCATTTATAATAGACCAATATTAATACAGACCAAAGAGGCTGTATTGAAACATTTTTAAGGGGGTAGACCTGGGGTAGGAGGAGATAACTCCGTTTTTCACTTTTTTAGTACTTACGCAAACAAACAGAACCATTACAATAGGTAATATCAAAATTTTAAGATTGTAAAAAAAATTTCCACACAGCAAATAAATATTAATTTTGTCATGAAAACAAATACCCAACATCCAATTATTTATAAAGAGTGCATTTTACCCTCCATTTTAGCAATGCTGTTCAAAGATAATGAAAATATGTAAAAGTCAGATTTCTTCCAAGGGAGGTAATTTATAGCAAAGAATCAGCAATTTTATTGTTTTTTACCCATTTTATTCTAAATAAAGAAAAAATGGGACGGTAGAATTTTCTAAAATTTTAATATATCTTACATATACAAGTTTTCTTTCTATTCTCAGTTTTTGATGAAAATTAAACGACAGAAATTTTTACAAGAAGTGTTTAATAGTGATCAAAATATGGCAAAAATTTCAGCCTATACTATTCAGAACACACGTGTATTTCAGTTCAAACTAGTTAAATTAACTATCATTATTCATGCTTACTTTCACACATGTCTAGACTACAGAATTTTTCATTTGAAATAATTTTAGATCAAATACAAATTTAATTACAGCCAATTTTATACACCACAATCAAGTCCTGAACGGACCAAATAATATGAGGAAACAGGGTATCTTTGATGACCACTAGACATAAAACGGGACGGTAAAAATTGTTGAAAATTGCTGAAAGTCGACATGAACATGTGTAGTTTTAAAACTGAAAATATTAAGAAAATTAAACGAGAGAAAAATTTTGGGCTTCCCCAGGTCTACCCCCTTAAGGAAACCAATATAAATTTCAATGGACTTCTGGTTTCATAGAAGATGATTGAAAGTGCTCTACGATAGGGTTCAATGTTAAACTATGTTCTTATAAGGGAAGTGGCATTGCTGAACCTATTTTTCATAAATGAGGACTGTTGCATCAGGTTTTGTTATAATCTGGTTGTGGTTTCAAAGCCGATTTGTGGGAAAAAAAATTTACGACAAGCAATCAGACAAAAAAGCGGACCAGATTTCAATTGATATTAAGGTATAAACGTGGTTAACGCTTAAGTTTTATATTTTGATTTGCTAAATACTCTTCCGACAGATCCAGTCCTGTTTGTTATTCATAAAGTCTAAGACCAAAGGAGGAAATTCGTGTAATGAATATACTCATGCTTTGTTTTTCCATGATTTTTTTTATGTATAAATTACATTTAAGTTTTTGTCTTTATTTTAGTATTATCTGAAAATGTTCAATTCCCAATCGAAATGTTTTGTATTGGTTTTGAAATTTATACGTTTTATTGGTAGGAACAACATAAAACAGTTGTTTATTAGAACAACATAAAACATAATAATTATTAGGAAATATGATAAATTGTATGGCGATTTATCACTATAAAATCCCCGTCAGTACATGCACAAAATTCATATAAACAAAAAGCATTTATAGATATATTTTCTTCATTTTGATGATAACCTGCACTGCAAATAAGAAAATCATTTTAATCGTATTAACCAGCGCAGTAATCGTGAAAAAACACTAAATTTTTATACTAACATAAAATTTAAGTATTTGCTTAAAATTGACATTTACAGAGACAGCGTAAAGAACAAATCCTTAATTTTTTTAAATGTTCTATCTGAAAAAATTGCCACATTTTTGTATGATGAAAATAACAAAATACCGAAGTTACTTAATTTTTTCCCTTAATCTTGGATATTGCATAGAGGACAATTCTAATCTCTCACAAGATGTAGGTACATGTTTGGGCGCATTTTAAAAAGTGGGGGTATTGTTTATATTTGCATTGTTACATTTTCCCATCATCAACCCTTTGTTTAGGTACAGGTAAATGTTCAAAAATCAAAAACTGTACCTAAACATTATCCTGAACCAGGACAAAACATAATCCAATGTTACTGAAAATAAGAAATTTGTTTACATTTTTCTCAACCGGACTAAACCAATTTTACGCTCCACTCACCTAAACCGTTCGCCGAAAACTCAGCTTAATGGGGGTGATCATTTGAATTATTTTTTTTCATTCAATAAGCTTTTGTTGTTACATTATTATACTTCACATCCTTAATACCGAAGTAAAAAGGATTAAAGTGAAAAGTCTAACATCATTAATAAAAAAAAACAAGCCAAAAAAAAAAAAAAAAAAAAAAAAAAAAAAAA